>JAVJIF010020481.1:0-88241 GCA_038442645.1 Agave tequilana
AAGGCGGTATGCTCCGTTTGAATAGACTGTTTCTATCACAAACGGTCTTTCCCATTTAGGCTGAAATTTGCCTTTGGTCTTATGCGTCATAATCATCGGTCGTCTGACGGCTAAAAACCAGGTCTCCTTTCTGGAAGACTCTTTGCTTGACCTTCTTATTGAAGGCTTTTGAGATTTGAGCTTGATAAAACTCGATATGCTGCTGAGCTTGTAGCCGCTTCTCATCTAGGGCTTCGAGCTCTTGAAGACACAATCGATCATTGTCCTCTGATGTGATCTTAGTGGTCAGAGCGACTCGCAATGATGGCATCTGGATTTCCAACGGGATGACTGCTTCGCACCCATATACCAGGGAAAAAGGCGTATTGCCTGTCGGTGTTCGAACCGTGGTCCGGTAGGCCCAAAGACATTCACCAAGCTTTTCGTCCCAATCTCGCTTATTCGAGGAGACAAATTTCTTGAGTAGCTTGATGATCGTCTTGTTGAATGCTTCCGCTAAACCATTGGCGGCAGGATTATAGGCGGTAGAAGCCACATTCTGAATTCGGTATTTATCGCAGAACCGATAGAATACTTGGCTTACGAATTGGGGGCCGTTGTCGTGGATGATCCGCCTAGGGACACCAAATCGATAGATGACATGGTGTTTGATGAAGTTAACCATATTAGAGGTCTTGACTTCAGTTAATGGTATAGCCTCCGCCCACTTTGAGAAGTAATCGGTTATTGCCAGGATGAACCGGTGACCTTTTGTCAAAGAGGGGCTGATTGGCCCTACGACGTCGATTCCCCATGCTTCGAATGGCCATGGAGCAACAGTCGGGTGGAGCAGCTCCAAAGGCTGGTGTATGAAATCCGCATGAATCTGACATGCTTTACACTTCGTGCATATTGGATGGCATCGGCTATCATAGTTGGCCAATAATATCCTAACCTATGCAACCTGTCTTTAAGCTTTGGACCTGGCTGATGAGCTCCACAAGTACCGTCATGCGCTTTTTGGAGCGCTTTCTGTGCCTCTAAATGAGAAAGGCAACAGAGGAGAACACCATCATATGAACGACGGTAAAGCGTCTTCAAAGTTGGATCGTAGTAGAAATGGAGAGATCTTCGTCTGACGGACGCCGCTTCTTTAGGATCGTCTGGAAGCAGACCGTGCAAAGCATAGTCAATGAGAGGAAAGTGCCAGTCTCTTCGTTCAAGATCCGTGGAGACATTATAGACTTCTTGAGTTCTTAGCATGTGCTTGGAGCATACAAGATGTCGAGTTGCGACTGTGAGGTGATACTCGGTGTCGGCTGGCAAGGCTAGTGTCGTTGCTAATGCAGCAAGAGCGTCTGCCTTGGTATTCTGAGATCGAGACACGTGCCCGATGTAGAAACCTTCAAATAGGTTGGCCAATTCGACGGCCGTGTGATAATAAGGCAGCAAGTCCTCATGGCGGACTTCGTATTCGCCTTTAATCTGATTGATGATCAGTTTTGAATCATCATAAGCTTCGAGGTAGCGTACCCCCATTCCATGGGCGAGTTGAAGACCGATGAGCAGAGCATTATATTCTGCTACATTGTTAGAGCATGATTCTGTCAGAGAAAATGCTCTGGGCAGGATAAGATTCTGCGGGGAGATAAACACAACCCCCACTCCGGCAATAATCTTGCCTTTAGGGCCCATTCGCGATGCTCCATCAAAGAACATCTGCCACACTTCCTCTTCTGAGGTTGCACAAGACTCGAAGACTTCATCAGGGATATCTTCGCGAAGTTTTGAATGTTCCGGAACGGGATGAGCAGCCAAGAACTCTGCAGGGCCTGGCCTTTAACCGCCTTCTGAGGGGTGAAGATCATATCGTATTTAGACAATAAAAGTGCCCACTTAGCCAATCTTGAATTCAATGATCCTGGCTTCGTCATAAGAAGACGCAATGGGTTACTCTGGAGATGACATGTATGGTCTGGCCGACCAAATAATGTCGTGTCTTCTGAACGGCGAAGACGAGAGCTAAACACTCTTTCTCGATAGGGTTGTAGCGAGATTCCGCTCCTATGAGAGTTCTGCTTAGATAATAAATGGCCTGCTCATGACCATTGTCGTCCTTTTGAGCGAGGAGGGCACCGAGGGAGAGTCCAGAGCTTTTACATAAAGCAAAAATGGTTTCCCTGATATAGGGGCCACCAAGACTGGAGGTTTTGTGAGGTACCTCTTGATGTCTTCATATGCTTCCTGACAAGCTTGATCCCATACGAAGGAAGTTGGCCCAAGGTTACAATCACCCTGTTTAGTGTATTTTGATGATTACAAAACATATTAGTTATTTGTACTAATAACAATTGTTGTTTAAGTGTGTTTCAGGTTTATTATCATACTAGAAGTACTCTCACTCAAATACAAGGCTTTTGGACTCAAGACAATTCAATTTGGGCTCAAGTTGCAATATTGAAGATCAAGTGAAGATAGCCCACCTTGAAGAATAGCTTTGAAGTCCTTTAGAAGTTTGTAAGTTTAGTATGTTAAAGTTTGAATATAGGAAATTTGGCTCTAGAATTTGCACACACACACTTGTTTCATGTATTCCTATGTTTTGAAATAGTTTTTTGAAAATGGTTTTTCTAAGTTTTATGCCTTAGTTTATATATACATGTAACAAACCCTTATATCCTGAAAACTTGTTTAAAACATGTGTATAAACTATTTTCTGCATAATACTTAGCTATATGTATTTTTAAAATATTTATCAAAATTTTTCTAACTCAAAACAGCCCTGTTTTTCTGTGTCAGGCAACATCGGTCGACCGGCCCGGTCGACCGGCGCTGTGCCTGGACATGCACTGTTTGTGCATGTCCGTCGGTCGACCGGACCAGTCGACCGACAGAGAGCATTCTGCTCTCGGGAATTTTCGGTCGACCGGACCGGTCGACCGGAAGAAGGAAACTGTGTTTCCTCCTTTTGGGTCGGTCGACCGGACCGGTCGACCGGGAGCCAACGGCTACTTCCAGCTGGCCTGGCGGTCGACCGGACCGGTCGACCGCCAAGCCTGCAAAATAGCAACGGCTCTTTCCTCTTTGGGATTTTCTGAAAATCTGTTTTCTTTTTCTGTTTTAACAGACTTTTGGAGAGTTGTTGGGGTGCTTTTGCAGGTTGAATTAGGTGAAAAGAAAATGTTTTTAACTTATTTTCAACCCTATAAATAGAGGAGAAGTCTCTCCTTCATACTACTTAGAAAAATTCCTCAAGTTTTGTTGTTTTCAAAAGAGAAAAGAAAATTGTTTGAAGCTTTCAATTCCCACTCTTTCAAGATTGTTTTTAGTTGTGTTTGATTCTCTATATCACTCTACAACTGAAGTTTTCTCACCACACTTCATAGAGCCAAAAATCCTATACTCATTCTATAGTGAAGTTGTAAATTGAAGTGAGAGTGTTTGTAAAAGATTGAGAAAAGTGTAGTGATCAAGTTGTGATCACTTTGTTCTTGTAATTCCTTCTTGTGGAGCAACCTCTTCGGTAGAGGTCCTTTGTATTCGGTGGAGCTCGGTGCTCGGTCTTCGGTAGACCAATTGTAAAGGCATCCTCGGTGGATAGTGGAAACCCTTCACGGAGGTGAAGGCGGGGACTAGAGCAAGTGTGCTCGAACCTCGAACAAATCATCTTGTTTGCGATTGCCTTTGCGTTATTCTTGCTTTACATTTCTCTTGCTTTATATTGTCTTGAATTATTTGCTTGAGAACTAACCCTCTACTTGTGCAATCTTGTCTTGTTTACTTTACTTGCTATACTTGTTGTGTTACATTGTGTGCACTTCATTTCTCATCATCATACTTGGCATTGATCGATCACACCTCTATACAACACGATTGCATTGTGCACCTCTAACCATATCTAGGGGAATTGGGAGGAAGGAGTTCAGAACCTCGCAAGGGGTATTCGGCTCTTAGTCGTGTTTTGAGAGATCGTTGCATCACTCATTTAATTAAAAGTTTAAAAAGATCATTAGATTAGCATTCACACCTATTCACCCCCCCTCTAGGTGTTTTCAATGGTATCAGAGCTTGGACTCTAGGATTTGGTTTAACCACCTTAGAGAAGATCCTAATTTGCTAATCATTTCATTCATATTCATATAGTAAAAATGGCCGATGGAATTAAAACCCCTCCTAAGTTTGATGGACTTAACTTTCCCATATGGAAAGTTAAAATGACCGTGTTTTGCAATCTCTAGGTAGCCGAGTTGCAAAGGCCGTGACTAAGTCCTTTAGTGTACCCCCCGGTAACGAATCCACCTGGTCCGAAATAGAGACTAAGGAATTCGATGCCAATGCCAAAGCTCACTATGCACTTCTTCAAGCCCTAAATGATGATGACATAGCTAGGGTTATACATTGCAAATCCGCATTGAGATTTGGTCACACTTGATAGTCACTCATGAGGGGACCTCACAAGTAAAGAAGGCTAAGATTGACCTTCTTCGGTCTCAATATGAAACATTTAGCATGCAAGACAATGAAACCATAGATGATATGGTTACAAGATTTACCAAGATTACTAATGGACTCTCTTCTTTAGGTGAAGATATCAACAATGATCAAAGAGTAAGGAAGATCATCCGGCTCTTCCTCCTTCATGGGAAGTTAAAGCTACAACCTTGAAGGAACTCAATGACAATGAAGAGATGGAGCTCATAGGTCTCATTGGGAACCTCAAAACCCATGAGATGGAAAGGAAAGCAAGGGAGGACATGGCTCCTACCAAGAAGAAGACCATCGCCTTCAAGAGTCAAGCTCCACACTCCGATGAAGATGATGAAGAAGAAGATGATGAGGAGCTCTCACTCCTTGTTAAGAATGTCCGGAGGATGTGCAACAAGGCGAAGTACCAAGGTAGAAGGAGATGGCAAGGAGGCAAAGAAGAAAGAAAGATCATATGCTTCAATTGCCAAAAACCGGGACACATTGTGGCGGAGTGTCCGGAAAAGGCAAAGCCTTCCACATCAAAGAAGCCTTACAAGAAGAAGGCTATGAAGGCAACTTGGGATTCGGAGACCGAATCCGAGGAAGAAATAGACACCGCCAACATGTGCTTCATGGCTAATGAAGGCACAAGCAAGGTAACCTCTTCCCCTTCTCATGATAATGAACTTTCTATGGATGTGTTAGAAGAGGCTTTTGTTGAGTTGTCACAAAACTATGATTTCTTAAAGAAAAAGTATATTAAAATGAAAAAGGAAAATGAATCTTTAAGTCTTCAAGTTTTACTCTTACAAAAGAAAAGGATGAGTTGGTTTCCACTTGGCCACTACCAAAAATGATTTGAAAAATATAAGATCTCTTGCAAAGGTAAGGCCCCACTAATGACTCAAATGAAGTTTCTATGCTTAAGGAAAGATTAGATTCATTAAGTGTTGTTTTGAAAGATTGTGAGTTTAACAAAAAGAAAATTGAGGCTATGTTTCCTAAGAAACAAGCCCCAAAGAAAAATGCTCATGCTCATGTTCATGTTCATGCTACACAACCTAAACAACATGGCAAAACCCCAAAACATGCTCACACTACACATCATGCTTTCATGTATAGAAAAGTGTACTCATGTTCACATTGTGGGCGGAAAGGACACTTAGCTAATTTTTGTTATGATAGACTAAGTGCATCACATCATAATGTTTGGGTTCGTAACACTAACTTTCAAGGACCCAAGAAAGTTTGGGTACCAAAGTCAACAATTGTTTTAAATGATGTAGGTACTTTCCAAAGCCCAACGACGTAGAGGTTTGTGGTATCTTGATAGTGGTTGCTCAAGGCACATGACTTGGGACATCAACAACTTTGCAACCCTATCAAGATATCATGAAGGTGGCACCGTCACCTTTGGAGATGACGCCAAGGGTAAAATCATCGGTATTGGTAATGTAAAACTTGGCACCTCTCCTTTAATTGAAAATGTAGTTTTAGATGATGGCCTCAAGCATAATCTCTTGAGTGTTAGTCAACTTTGTGATAAAGGTTTGATGTTGTTTTTGATAATGTTGCTTGTAAAGTTATTGATAGAATTTCTAATGTTTGTGTATTTTCCGGTTTTCGTGAAAGTAATGTTTATATGATTGATATGTTAAATATGTCTTGTAATATTACTTATTTGAAAGCCCTCGATGATGACTCTTGGTTGTGGCATAGGAGATTAGGGCATATTTCTTTTGATCACATTTCTAGGTTAAACACAAAGGAAATGGTGAAAGGTATTCCTTGTTTGAATTTTGAAAAGGACCGAGTTTGTGACGCATGTCAATTTGGGAAACAAACTAAGTCTTCTTTCAAGTCAATTAAGGATATCATGACATCACGTCCCTTGGAGTTAATCCATATGGATCTATTTGGCCCAACACAAACCAAAAGTCTAAGTGGGAATAGATTTGCTTATGTTTTGGTTGATGATTTTTCAAGATTCACTTGGGTTTTCTTTCTTGAACATAAAGCCAAGCATTTTTGTATTTCCAAATTTTTAAGAAAAGAGTTGAAAAAGAAAAAGATGTTTCGATTTTGAGAATAAGAAGTGATAGAGGAGGTGAATTCATTAACCAACCCTTTACCACTTTTTGTGATGAACATGGAATAAAGCATGAACTTTCTTGTCCTAGAACTCCACAACAAAATGGAGTAGTTGAGCGGAAAAATAGAACATTACAAGAGATGGCTAGGACAATGCTAAGTGAATATGGTCTACCACATTATTTGTGGCCGAGGCCGTAAATACATCATGCTACATATCTAATCGTGTTTTCTTGTGTAAAAATACAACTAAAACTTCTTTTGAAATGTATTTTTCTAGAAAACCAAATGTTTCTTATTTCAAAGTTTTTGGATGCAAATGTTTTGTTTTAAATACAAAAGATAATTGGGAAAATTTGATCCTAAATCTTATGAGGCTATTTTTGTAGGTTACTCAAATACTAGTAAAGCTATAGAGTTTTCATTAGATCATCTTTGACTATTGAAGAGTCTATTCATGTTAAGTTTGAGGAATCTAACAAGTTTGTTAAGAATGTTGTAGAAATAGATGCTTTGCATGAAGGCTTGGAGAAAGTTACCTTGGAGGATGCTTCTACCATGGGAGACAAGCCAAAGGATGATGACGGAAGTGAAGCCAAAGTGGAAGAGGCCCAAGGAAATGAACATCAAACAAATGAGGTGGAGCCTACTCAACCACTACCTAAGGATTGGAGATTCAATCCTCATCATCCCAAGGACCTCGTCATAGGTGAAGTATCAAAAGGGGTAACTACTCGCTCTAAAATTCAAGATTATTGTGGCCACTTTGCATTTATTTCACACATAGAACCCAAAAATGTGCTCGAAGCCGAGGCCGATTCATATTGGTTGATAGCAATGCAAGAGGAGCTCAATCAATTTGAGCGCAACCAAGTTTTACCTTGTTCCTAGGCCCCACGATAGACCAACAATTGGTACTAAGTGGATCTTTAAGAATAAGTTGGATGAATCGGGTAATGTAGTTAGAAACAAGGCTAGGTTAGTTGCCCAAGGTTACACTCAAATCGAAGGGATCGATTTTGAAGAAACCTTTGCACCCGTAGCACGGCTTGAAGCCATACGGATGACACTAGCATTTGCCTCATATAAAGATTTCAAATTATTTCAAATGGATGTTAAAAGTGCTTTTCTAAATGGATTTATTGAAGAGGAGGTGTATGTTGAACAACCCCCCGGGTTTGTTGATCCTACACATCCGGATTTTGTTTTTAAATTAGATAAAGCTCTTTATGTTTAAAACAAGCCCCTAGGGCTTGGTATGAAAGACTTTCCTCATTTTTGATTTCAAATGGTTTTAAGAAAGGTAAAATTGATACAACTTTGTTTACAAAACATGTAGAAATGACATTCTTATTGTGCAAATTTATGTAGATGATATTATTTTTGGTTCTACTAATGAATCTCTTTGCAAAGCTTTGAGTCATGCATGAAGGATGAATTTGAAATGTCTATGATGGGGGAGCTCAACTATTTCCTTGGACTCCAAATCAAGCAAAGGAAGGATGGGATCTTCATCAATCAAGCAAGTACACAAAGGAACTAATCAAAAGTTTGGGCTTGAAGGATCAAGAGTAAGCAAAACTCCATGGCAACAACTACAAAGCTTGACAAGGATGAACAAGGTAAAAGTGTAGACATTAAACTTTATAGAAGCATGATTGGTAGCTTGCTTTATTTGACGGCTAGTAGGCCGGATATTATGTTTTTCGTTTGTTTTTGTGCACGTTTTCAATCTTGTCCTAAAGAATCTCACATAATAGCGGTTAAACGCATAATTAGATACCTTAAGGGCACTATTGAAATGGGTTATGGTATCCTAAAATCGGATTATTTGAAATGAAGAGTTTTTCGGATGCCGACTATGCGGGTTGTAGGGTAGATAGGAAGAGCACAAGTGGAACATGTCAATTCTTAGGTAATTGTCTTGTATCTTGGTCTTCCAAAAAGCAAAATTCGGTAGCCCTATCAACCGCCGAGGCGGAGTATGTTGCGGCCGGAGCTTGTTGTGCACAAGTTCTTTGGATGAAACATACTCTCCTTGACTATGATTTACACTTTGATCATGTTAAAATATTTTGTGATAATACTAGTACTATTCACATGACAAAGAATGCAAATCAACATAGTAAAACCAAACACATTGACATTAGGTATCACTTTCTTAGAGATCATTATGAGAAAGGTGATATTGTTATTGAATATGTTTCTACCGATTTTCAACTTGCCGATATTTTTACTAAACCTCTAGATTATGCTAGATTTTCATTTATTTGTGGTGAGTTGAATGTTTGTATTATAGATTCTTAAAATTAAGATTTTGTTTTAACCCTTTTTGATGTATGACAAAAAGGGGAGAATAAGTTTGTTGATATTTGGAAAATAAGTGTTTTAAAAACTTTCTAAGTTTGATAAAGTTTGATACTATTTGAGTTTCAATTCATGAAGAAAAAGAAAGTTTGTGTTTATTTGAGTTTTTGGACAAAAACTATTGTGTTTGTTAAATGCTTTATGTATGCTTACATAGCTTTTCATATTCATGATAAATACATAGCATTGTTTGAGGGGGAGCTTTCCAAGCTTTTCTTCCTTTATTTGTTTCAATAACTTATATGTTTTGTCATCATCAAAAAGGGGGAGATTGTTGGCCCAAGGTTACAATCACCCTTGTTTAGTGTATTTTGATGATTACAAAACATATTAGTTATTTGTACTAATAACAATTGTTGTTTAAGTGTGTTTCAGGTTTATTATCATACTAGAAGTACTCTCACTCAAATACAAGGCTTTTGGACTCAAGACAATTCAATTTGGGCTCAAGTTGCAATATTGAAGATCAGTGAAGATAGCCCACCTTGAAGAATAGCTTTGAAGTCCTTTAGAAGTTTGTAAGTTTAGTATGTTAAAGTTTGAATATAGGAAATTTGGCTCTAGGATTTGCACACACACTTGTTTCATGTATTTCCTATGTTTTGAAAATAGTTTTTGAAAATGGTTATTTCTAAGTTTTATGCCTTAGTTTATATATACATGTACCAAACCCTTATATCCTGAAAAACTTGTTTAAAACATGTGTATAAACTATTTTCTGCATAATACTTAGCTATATGTATTTTTAAAATATTTATCAAAATTTTTCTAACTCAAAACAGCCCTGTTTTCTGTGTCAGGCAACATCGGTCGACCGGCCCGGTCGACCGGCGCTGTGCCTGGACATGCACTGTTTGTGCATGTCCGTCGGTCGACCGAACCAGTCGACCGACAGAGAGCATTCTGCTCTCGGGAATTTTCGGTCGACCGGACCGGTCGACCGGAAGAAGGAAACTGTGTTTCCTCCTTTGGGTCGGTCGATCGGACCGGTCGACCGGGAGCCAACGGCTACTTCCAGCTGGCCTGGCGGTCGACCGGACCGGTCGACCGCCAAGCCTGCAAAATAGCAACGGCTCTTTCCTCTTTGGGATTTTCTGAAAATCTATTTTCTTTTTCTGTTTTAACAGACTTTTGGAGAGTTGTTGGGGTGCTTTTGCAGGTTGAATTAGGTGAAAAGAAAATGTTTTTAACTATTTTCAACCCTATAAATAGAGGAGAAGTCTCTCCTTCATACTACTTAGAAAAATTCCTCAAGTTTTGTTGTTTTCAAAAGAGAAAAGAAAATTGTTTGAAGCTTTCAATTCCCACTCTTTCAAGATTGTTTTTCAGTTGTGTTTGATTCTCTATATCACTCTACAACTGAAGTTTTCTCACCACACTTCATAGAGCCAAAAATCCTATACTCATTCTATAGTGAAGTTGTAAATTGAAGTGAGAGTGTTTGTAAAAGATTGAGAAAAAGTGTAGTGATCAAGTTGTGATCACTTTGTTCTTGTAATTCCTTCTTGTGGAGCAACCTCTTCGGTAGAGGTCCTTTGTATTCGGTGGAGCTCGGTGCTCGGTCTTCGGTAGACCAATTGTAAAGGCATCCTCGGTGGATAGTGGAAACCCTTCACGGAGGTGAAGGCGGGGACTAGAGCAAGTGTGCTCGAACCTCGAAACAAATCATCTTGTTTGCGATTGCCTTTGCGTTATTCTTGCTTTACATTTCTCTTGCTTTATATTGTCTTGAATTATTTGCTTGAGAACTAACCCTCTACTTGTGCAATCTTGTCTTGTTTACTTTACTTGCTATACTTGTTGTGTTACATTGTGTGCACTTCATTTCTCATCATCATACTTGGCATTGATCGATCACACCTCTATACAACACGATTGCATTGCGCACCTCTAACCCATATCTAGGGGAATTGGGAGGAAGGAGTTTAGAACCTCGCAAGGGGTATTCGGCTCTTAGTCGTGTTTTGAGAGATCGTTGCATCACTCATTTAATTAAAAGTTTAAAAAGATCATTAGATTAGCATTCACACCTATTCACCCCCCCTCTAGGTGTTTTTCAGGAAGTGCCCTTTTTCATGAGTCGGGTGAATGGTTGACAGCGGCCTGAGAGATTTGCAATGAATCTTCTGATATAAGCCAGCCTGCCTTGCAAGCCCCTGAGCTCTTTGAGGTTCCTTGGTGGATACATGCTCTGGATGGCTTTGACTTTGTCTGGGTCAAGATGAATCCCTTTTGATGTGACAATAAACCCAAGGAACTTGCCACTTGACACTCCCAAGAAGGATTTTGTCGGGTTCATTTTCAGTTGATGAGCCCGCATTATGTCGAACATCGTTCTCAGGTCGCGGAGATGTTCACCCTTGTTGCGGCTTTTGACGGCAATGTCGTCGACATAGCACTCCACCATTTTTCGAAGATGATCGCGGAAGATCGTACTCATTGTCCGCTGGTAGGTTGCTCCAGCGTTCTTCAGTCCGAAGGGCATTACAGTGTAGCAGTATACCCCAGTGGTGTTCGGAACGAAGTATGCTTCTCGTCGTCGGGATACACCTTAATCTGGTTGTATCCTGAAAAGCCGTCCATGAAAGACATCCTTTTGAACCCGCATGTGTTGTCAATCATGACGTCTGTGATGGCAGTGGGAATTCGTCTTTAGGACAGGCCGTGTTGAGATTACGATAGTCGATGCAGATCCATATTTTCCCGTTCTTTTTGAGGACGGGGACGATGTTAGCTACCCAATCTGGATGTTGTTCCTCCCGGATGAAGCCACATGCAATGAGCTTGTGAACTTCGGCTTCAATAGCCTCCATGATGTTCGGGCGAAACCGACGTTGTTGCTGCTTGACTGGCTTAACGTCAGGCTTGATGTTTAGACGGTGCACAGCGACCTGTGGATCAAGTCCGGGATATCTTCGTAGCTCCATGCGAAGACATCTATATACTCTTTTATGAGCATTGTCAAGTCTTCTTTTTCTATAAGTGATAGGCTTTCACTTATAAAGATGGGTTTGAGATGATCTCGACTTCCCAGGTTGACCTGCATCACCTTATCTTCAATAGGTCGCTCGCGCAGTTCGAATCGCTTTTCCCACTGCAGGTTTAATTGCTGGGCCCATGGTTCCTCATCGGTAGCTTCCGCGGGCTGCGCTTGACTGCTTGAGGTCATATTGACGGTAAGATTCTCGAACATTCCTCCTATACTGATATCCGAGTCCCACTCGGAGGATGAGGCCGAATGTGATGGAATTGATCCATCGTCCTTGGTTTGAACTGTTCTTGATGATGTGGGTGTAACATACCCTAACCCCTGCGTGTACTATCATAGTAATTTGCAAGCTTCCCTTTAGGCACAAAGTTTCGCATCAAGCTGCGCCTTCCTTTTCTAAAGTTCAGGCCCATTCCATGCTTCAAGTTGTATCACATTTTCTTCATAATATGGCGCGCCGGCTGCGCGTAATGGAAGAACTGTGGAGTGTCTGAATCCGAACTTGAATCTGCAGCCATGGGTCCCCGTGGTTGGGTTCTACCGAAAATTATTGGTAACTGACCTTCTTTGGATGGCGGATCACCAAGACGGCTCCTTCTGCGGATTCTATAGGTGTACTGGACGCACTTAGCTTATGTAAAGGGATGTGTAGGGAGCTATCTGTAATGGATTTAAACAGCCCAACACGCAGGATAATCGAAGAAATATTATCATTAATTACCCATTCACCTTCATCCTCTGAAGGAGTATTACATAGGGGATTATTGAGACATGCTATAATTGGTTCACCAATCAGAATGGCTGGCACGCCCGCTTCGGATTCTGAATCTGCCTCATTGCCACTTTCATCATCGTCTGGCAATGGTTCTTTAGGTGTCCCATCGGCCTCTTGATACAGGAGAGCGTCAGTGAAGTAATTTTCCACCCCTTTGAATGGTTGCTTTTCAGCGAAGACAGTTCGTACTGTCGCATCATCTTCAACATATTTGAAGCATTGGTGGAGAGTAGAGGGAACGATCCAGTTGGCATGGATCCATGGCCGTCCCAGCAGCAGGTTGTATGATGTGTCAGCGTCAATGACATAGCATGTCACTTCTGACTTCAGGCTCCCGATTCTGCAACGGAGTCGAATTTTCCCCAATGGATGACTGCTCCCAGCATTGAAACCGTATATTATAGTAGTGGTTGCGGACAACCTGTACAGTGGTATGCCGAGGAAGTAAAGAAGCCTTTTGGGGATGATGCTGAGTGCGGACCCCGGATCGACTTGTATTCTTTTGATGCACGTTGAACGATATATCAGGTGTAGTACAGAGGTCGATCGTGCTTGTTGTCTTGAGAAGCATATCTTCCGCTGTGAATGTAATAGCGGGCAACCTTGGATTGTGTATGATGACTTTCTGGGCAGGAGACTGACTGTCGTCGTTAGAGATCTCAAGGATGCATGTCAGAAAGGATTCTGAATTGGCTAGCCCATCCCTGAGCGCTTCTCTTGTCTCTTTGAGAGGCGAAGGAGCTCGTGTATAGTGATATGAGCTGGGATATTGGCCAGTTGAGTCAATATGTCAAACCGAAAGGGCGTATCAAAACCCTTGTCCTGGTGGTTTCTTCAACACATGGTCGAATCGTACCTCCTTAGGCCTCTCTTTTCCTTGGTTGGAATTGGAGTGGATGCTGACATTGGTACTGACGTCGTTTGCTGTTGTATCTCATCAGTAGACTTTTCATACTGCCTTAGGTATGATTTTTCAGATCGGGTGCCTGTCGGCTGAGGTACATCGGCCTGCATTGTGCAAGCATACTTTTCTCCTTCTGAATCGCTGAGGGAAGCCGATGTAAGATTGCTATCGTCTGGCAGGGGGGAGATGACATTGCAAGGTTTACCTTTTGATTTGGGCCTCTTTGAATCCCAGTGCATGTCTTGGGCGAGGTCTGGGTGTATCCACATGATTTCCCCTGTCTCCAATGTTAAGGGAACAAGACCTTATTATCTCGAGCTGTAGCTGGAGGATGCTTGACTTCCAACCATGGCGCAGGGACTGAATAAGTCCCGTTAGGAACTGTGACCTTTTGGGTGCTGCCGAACTCAGAGTCACCATATTGACAGTGACTTTCTTCTGCTCCGTCTTCAATGTCAGAACCCCGGCATCGACCAGGGCTTGTATTCTGTCCTTGAGGACATAACACTTGTCAGTAGGATGGTGGATCATCCTGTGGTAGAGGCAGTATTTGGGGTCGTTGGTGCGCCCTATCTCATTGGGACGCTGAGCATCGGGCAGCTTTATTTTGTTCCCTTTGTGGAGCAGATGGAATATCGTGACCCCTGATCGTCTTTGAAGGAGTACTACTTTGGAGGAAACTTAGGCTCCTGATTGTTGAAGCCACCCTTCTTGGCTTTCGACTGCACATCTCCGGATAACTCCACAGACATAGTCTCTTTGCCTTTGGCTTGAGAAGATTGCGGTAGGTCGCTACGCTCTTTGTTGTTCATCCCCCACTTGCCTCTAGGGGCCGATGGTTCGAACTTTTTAGCCGACTTCTCGCTATCTCTGATTGTTCGACTAATTCCTTCCAAGTGTGGGCTTTGACAGCCCCCATGTGAACTTCCACTTGGTCTAAGTTGTTGTCTGTATGTGTAACGCCCCGATCCTGGCAGATACGGGACGTCACTGCAACGTATATACGTAGGTCAGAACTACCTCCCGTATATACGCTAAGCATCAGTACAGACAAGAATCAGAGTACGGAAGTAAGTGGTGCATTATACATTCCACACATGAATACAATCACAGAGTTATCACAGAAGTGATCCAATATACATGAATATCACATCACTAATATGCGCAAATGCGGGAATACATGGAAATGTACATATATGAACAGTATAAAGGACTTGGAAATGTACAAGTATAAACAGAAAAGGGTACTCACGAGTTTTAAAGGAAAACTCGAGAGACTCACAAGGGGGCCTGGAAGGATGGAGCTCTGGATGATCGGCTGGGGATCCACGCTACCGCTGTGCTACTCTGATCCGCAAGGGGGAGAATCTACACGCTCCAAGCTCCATGACCTGGACATGAGGATCCAGGGGAGTCAAATGATACTCCCCAGGCGAGTGGTGAAGCAAAACCAAGTGGCGAGCAAGGGTGAGTACATGTCATGTAAAGCCAAGGACAAGCAATCTGATTGTATGGCTTCAGATTACGGTTCCATGAGACTAGTACATCGAAGGAATAATCCAAATAAGGAAACCCTCATCTATATACCTTTATCTCATGTCACCGTAACCCAAGCCCATTCACCCGACTGTTCTCAGGCATGATAAGATAATGAACAAGAGGCAAGTGAATACAATGGATAAAGCAGAACATGAGCAGATAATACGATAATACTCATAAACAGGAAATCTGATATAAAGTCCGGAACAAGTAATTATGGTAAGGCACATCACAGATTCATAGCCGTTTAAGTTGCAGACTTTAGTATGCGTCCCATTCCACATACCTCTACTTACAACTTAAAGAGCCGGTTATTATGACACTTTATTATTACTTGTCTTACCCTGATATCTAGCTATGTGAACTAGCGTCCCAACGCACATAGATCCATATCCGAGTAAAACAAGGTTGTTATTGGAAGTAGATGGAGAACTGATATCACTTCTTATAGTAGTTCCCATACACCTGGGACCAGTTTGAGGGCCCTAAGTCCCCCTAACACGCATCTCCTGTGGGCCCTAAGTCCCACTAACACTACCGCCAATATTTCATTCCATACTATAAGCAAGGTATCATTCCGGCATCCATCACTTCCTCCCATTCCCCATACAAGTTATCCTTTTTATGGTTTATTAACATAATTACCAGATTTCGGGAATGACCAGGATCATAACTGGAATACATAACAAGAATCATAACTGGAATCATAACAGGAGATCAGATACTACATTCCCGTTATCGTGATAATTATATCAAAATCAGGTGCATCATGCTTGGTGTCAAGAGATAGCATGATAAGGTGATGATATTAACAAGCAACCAAACATGACAAGAGATTGATAATAGTCTGGGTAAATCATGACATAACATGAGGGTCTTGCCAAATAATAGCATGCATGGTGGTCAGGTGATAACACACTAGATGCCAGATGATATACTGTATTAAATAGAAGCATGCAACTGACTAGTCTGAGGTAATGGTATGGCAAGGTAACATAAAAGTAACCCAAAGTACAACGACCACGAAGGGTCAGCCACGCATAGTATAAAACAGTAAAAGATATAGAACATGAAATAAAATACATGGAGACTAGAACGAGAATATTTGCATAATCAATGAAATAGGGAGCAAGAGGATAGCGAGCGAGAACACTCGCCTGAATCACCAGAAACGCCGAAAGGTCCGAAATCCACGGAATTCGGGATGCGCCATAATATATGATATAAATATGTAGAGTGAAGAGGAGAGAGAAAGAGAGAAGGGAAGATGATGTTTGTCAATAGACAAGTCAAGCAATACTAATATATGATATAAGACTCAAGGATATGGTTCATATTCAAGAAAGAAATCAACTATAACAGACAGCCAAAGTTAGTCGACTAGGTGGAAAGAATAGTCGACTAATAAAGGGGTTAGTCGACTAACAGTCTGGTATAGTCGACTAAAACTGGGTTCCAGAGAGTTGGGTTATGGTTTCAGGAAAAGTTAGTCGACTAGGTGGAAAGGGTAGTCGACTAACAGACATCTCAAGTCGACTAACAGTCATGTCAAGTCGACTAATACTGAGTAACAGAGAGTTGGGTTTTTGATTCAGGAAAGGTTAGTCGACTAGGGTCAAGGGAGTAGTCGACTAATAAAGGGGTTAGTCGACTAACAGTCTGGTATAGTCGACTAAAACTGTGCTCTTGAAAAGTTTACGTTTCAACTAAGGGTTTCTAGTCGACTAGTCCTTAGGTCAAGTCGACTAATCGACTGGAAACAGCACACAGAACAGATTTGTGATGGTTTTGTTTGATGATCTAAAAATATGATTTGATGGCACAAATATACATGAATTGCAAACAAAAGTATACTAGGAATTAGCCAAGTCTTGATGAGTAGAAATACTCACCAAAAGGAGTGGTTGATGATGGAGTGATGGTGGTGGTGATGGAAGTTGATGATGAAGAAGAAAGTGGAGGTTGGAGGTTTTGTTGTTGGTGTTGGTGAGAAGAAGTGGTGGCCGACTTCGGGGGTCTCTCGCCGGAGTCGTGGTGGCCGGAGGCGCCGGTGGAGGTGGTGGAGGTGAAGGAGATGTTGGAGGTTAGGGTTTTGGTGAAGAGAAGAAAGAGAATGATGAAGTGAAAATGAATAAAGAAAGGAGAGGAAAGTATTTATAGGTTTTAGATTTTGTGAAGGAGGTGCAAATAAGATAGAAGAGAGGGGGTTTTTGTAAATAGGGGAGGTGAGGTGTTTCTCCTAGCCACACTTGGCTGGCCATGGAAGAGAGAGAAAAAGAGAGCATTTAAAGAGGAAGTTGGTGGAAGTGTGTGGAGTTTATTGGAAATTTGGGAGAAAATGGAATTTTGGAAATTGGAATTCTTGTGGATTGTGGAGGAAGGAAAGAAAGAAAAT
Source organism: Agave tequilana (assembly GCA_038442645.1). Taxonomy (NCBI): domain Eukaryota; kingdom Viridiplantae; phylum Streptophyta; class Magnoliopsida; order Asparagales; family Asparagaceae; genus Agave; species Agave tequilana. The sequence continues at coordinate 17,507 of JAVJIF010020481.1, forward strand.
AGGAAAAGGAAAAGAAAATGGAAAAGGGAAATTATTCTCTTGGAAGAGAAAATGAAAAATAATGAAAGTGGCGGATTCCCGGGATTCGGTTGCGGATGCGGAAATCTTTCGGGAAAAAATACCGGAATCGTCCGAAATTCAAGTATCTCGGAACGACCCGAAATAATTATCAAAAATCAAGAATATTATTTTTAAGACTCATGGTGAAATTCGTTTGGAGAAATAATTTATAGTTTTAAAACTAAAAATCCCGGAATCAGTTAGCTACCGACTCCGGTGGAATTTTCATAAATCATAAATCCTCAGAAAAAGTATATAGATAGAAAATATGATTTTAAGAAATAATATCTAAAGGAACTTGTAGAAATTCTAAACCGTTTGTAAACTAAAATCCGGGAATCACAGCATCAGCCGACAGCACTGGCCGACGGGTTTTGAAGATATTTAATTAAATTCAGGAAAATTCCAGAAAATCATATAAAATCTAAAATATAGGAAAACAATATTTGAAACTGAAATCGTCAAATCTAATTACCGGAAAGACCAAATCAAGTAATACATTAGGATCGGGTCTTCGGTTCAGACTAGGGCTGACTCCGAGTCCACGAATCCAAATTTAAGACAAAACAATCATATAAAAAATTCATAATACAAAATAAGTACAGAAGGTAAATCGAAAAATACGATCAAAAATCTGAATACGCAACTAAGTACGTATTCCGGGAGCGGTGTGTTACATTCCATCCACCTTACAAAAAATTGCGTCCTCGCAATTTCGGTAAGGGGTAAAATGAACACAAAGAGGTCAAGGGTGGAATTTATACCAATTAAGATATGAAGCACTATAGGTAGGGCTCTCAAGTCGACTGAATAATAATCATCCTCCGCACTTCCGGCTGTATAAATCTGCATACTTGATAATCTTCCGAGAATAAGCCAGAATACTGAAGATAAAGGAAATCCTGATAGTCCTGAGCATAATAATAAAGAAGACCGATAATTAAGAATCCCGAATACCAGGCACCAATCACTCTGAAAGAATATCCATAGAGAATTCCGACTGCTGACTTCTGAAAGATAGCCAGATCAAGATCGATCTGGAGAATACCAAGCTTCATAGAATTCACCGAAGAGATCACATAATAGCTTCATGCAGAACCAGCCACTACCTTCCTAGTCTATCATATCTTAATGTTGGTATAAGGGCTTCATAAAACCAAAACAGGGAAAGGATAGGAAGGATTAGGAATCAAAGGAAGGATGGCCAAGAAATAGATAACTCTGCACTTGTAGTTGGAATGTATAACCAAGACTCAAGTATTCCAGTTGCAAATTTCATTACCATTAATTTGCCCTCTGGACGTACTGAGGAAGTTAGAGCCTAGGCTCTGATACCATCCTGTAACGCCCCGATCCTGGCAGATACGGGGACGTCACTGCAACGTATATACGTAGGTCAGAACTACCCTCCCGTATATACGCTAAGCATCAGTACAGACAAGAATCAGAGTACGGAAGTAAGTGGTGCATTATACATTCCAACACATGAATACAATCACAGAGTTATCACCAGAAGTGATCCAATATTACATGAATATCACATCACTAATATGCGCAAATGCGGGAATACATGGAAATGTACATATATGAACAGCATAAAGGACTTGGAAATGTACAAGTATAAACAGAAAAGGGTACTCACGAGTTTATAAAGGAAACTCGAGAGACTCACAAGGGGCCTGGAAGGATGGAGCTCTGGATGATCGGCTGGGGATCCACCCTACCGCTGCGCTACTCTGATCCGCAAGGGGAGAATCTACACGCTCCAAGCTCCATGACCTGGACATGAGGATCCAGGGAGTCAAATGATACTCCCCAGGCGAGTGGTGAAGCAAAACCAAGTGGCGAGCAAGGGTGAGTACATGTCATGTAAAGCCAAGGACAAGCAATCTGATTGTATGGCTTCAGATTACGGTTCCATGAGACTAGTACATCGAAGGAATAATCCAAACAAGGAACCCTCATCTATATACCTTTATCTCATGTTACCGTAACCCAAGCCCATTCAACCCGACTGTTCTCAGGCATGATAAGATAATGAACAAGAGGCAAGTGAATACAATGGATAAAGCAGAACATGAGCAGATATACGATAATACTCATCAAACAGGAAATCCGATATAAAGTCCGGAACAAGTAATTATGGTAAGGCACATCACAGATTCATAGCCGTTTAAGTTGCAGGCTTTAGTATGCGTCCCATTCCACATACCTCTACTTACAACTTAAAGAGCCGGTTATTATGACACTTTATTATTACTTGTCTTACCCTGATATCTAGCTATGTGAACTAGCGTCCCAACGCACATAGATCCATATCCGAGTAAAATAAGGTTGTTATTGGAAGTAGATGGAGAACTGATATCACTTCTTATAGTAGTTCCCATACACCTGGGACCAGTTTGAGGGCCCTAAGTCCCCTAATACGCATCTCCTGTGGGCCCTAAGTCCCACTAACACTACCCGCCAATTTTCATTCCCATACTATAAGCAAGGTATCATTCCGGCATCCATCACTTCCTCCCATTCCCCATACAAGTTATCCTTTTTATGGTTTATTAACATAATTACCAGATTTCGGGAATGAGCAGGATCATAACTGGAATACATAACAAGAATCATAACTGGAATCATAACAGGAGATCAGATACTACATTCCCGTTATCGTGATAATTATATCAAAATCAGTGCATCATGCTTGGTGTCAAGAGATAGCATGATAAGGTGATGATATTTAACAAGCAACCAAACATGACAAGAGATTGATAATAGTCTGGGTAAATCATGACATAACATGAGGGTCTTGCCAAATAATAGCATGCATGGTGGTCAGGTGATAACACACTAGATGCCAGATGATATACATGTATTAAATAGAAGCATGCAACTGACTAGTCTGAGGTAATGGTATGGCAAGGTAACATAAAAGTACCCAAAGTACAACGACCACGAAGGGTCAGCCACGCATAGTATAAACAGTAAAAGATATAGAACATGAAATAAAATACATGGAGACTAGAACGAGAATATTTGCATAATCAATGAAATAGGGAGCAAGAGGGTAGCGAGCGAGAACACTCGCCTGAATCACCAGAAACGCCGAAAGGTCCGAAATCCACGGAATTCGGGATGCGCCATAATATATGATATAAATATGTAGAGTGAAGAGGAGAGAGAAAGAGAGAAGGGAAGATGATGTTTGTCAATAGACAAGTCAAGCAATACTAATATATGATATAAGACTCAAGGATATGGTTCATATTCAAGAAAGAAATCAACTATAACAGACAGCCAAAGTTAGTCGACTAGGTGGAAAGAATAGTCGACTAATAAAGGGGTTAGTCGACTAACAGTCTGGTATAGTCGACTAAAACTGGGTTCCAGAGAGTTGGGTTATGGTTTCAGGAAAAGTTAGTCGACTAGGTGGAAAGGGTAGTCGACTAACAGACATCTCAAGTCGACTAACAGTCATGTCAAGTCGACTAATACTGAGTAACAGAGAGTTGGGTTTCTGATTCAGGAAAGGTTAGTCGACTAGGGTCAAGGGAGTAGTCGACTAATAAGGGGTTAGTCGACTAACAGTCTGGTATAGTCGACTAAAACTGTGTTCTTGAAAAGGTTACGTTTCAACTAAGGGTTTCAAGTCGACTAGTCCTTAGGTCAAGTCGACTAATCGACTGGAACAGCACACAGAACAGATTTTTGATGGTTTTGTTTGATGATCTAAAAATATGATTTTGATGGCACAAATATACATGAATTGCAAACAAAAGTATACTAGGAATTAGCCAAGTCTTGATGAGTAGAAACTCACCAAAAGGAGTGGTTGATGATGGAGTGATGGTGGTGGTGATGGAAGTTGATGATGAAGAAGAAAGTGGAGGTTGGAGGTTTTGTTGTTGGTGTTGGTGAGAAGAAGTGGTGGCCGGACTTCGGGGGTCTCTCGCCGGAGTCGTGGTGGCCGGAGGCGCCGGTGGAGGTGGTGGAGGTGAAGGAGATGTTGGAGGTTAGGGTTTTGGTGAAGAGAAGAAAGAGAAAGATGAAGTGAAAATGAATAAAGAAAGGAGAAGGAAAGTATTTATAGGTTTTAGATTTTGTGAAGGAGGTGCAAATAAGATAGAAGAGAGGGGGGTTTTTGTAAATAGGGGAGGTGAGGTGTTTCTCCTAGCCACACTTGGCTGGCCATGGAAGAGAGAGAAAAAGAGAGCATTTAAAGAGGAAGTTGGTGGAAGTGTGTGGAGTTTATTGAAAATTTGGGAGAAAATGGAATTTTGGGAAATTGGAATTCTTGTGGATTGTGGAGGAAGGAAAGAAAGAAAATAGGAAAAGGAAAAGAAAATGGAAAAGGGAAATTATTCTCTTGGAAGAGAAAATGAAAAATAATGAAAGTGGCGGATTCCCGGGATTCGGTTGCGGATGCGGAAATCTTTCGGGAAAAATACCGGAATCGTCCGAAATTCAAGTATCTCGGAACGACCCAAAATAATTATCAAAAATCAAGAATATTATTTTAAGACTCATGGTGAAATTCGTTTGGAGAAATAATTTATAGTTTTAAAACTAAAAATCCCGGAATCAGTTAGCTATCGACTCCGGTGGAATTTTCATAATTCATAAAATCCTCAGAAAAAGTATGTAGATAGAAAATATGATTTTAAGAAATAATATGTCTAAAGGAACTTGTAGAAATTCTAAACCGTTTGTAAACTAAAAATCCGGGAATCGGTCAGCAGCACTGGCCGACACCGGTTTTGAAGATATTTAATTAAATTCAGGAAAATTCCAGAAAATCATATAAAATCTAAAATATAGGAAACAATATTGGAAACTGAAATCGGTCAAATCTAATTACCGAAAAGACCAAATCAAGTAATACATTAGGATCGGGTCTTCGGTTCAGACTAGGGCTGACTCCGAGTCCACGAATCCAAATTTAAGACAAAACAATCATATAAAAAATTCATAATACAAAATAAGTACAGAAGGTAAATCGAAAAATACGATCAAAAATCTGAATACGCAACTAAGTACGTATTCCGGGAGCGGGGTGTTACAGTATGTCTGTAAGAGCATGGGTAATGGCATCCTGCTGGGCATATCAAGGACAAATTTTTGAACCATTCAATGTAGTCACGGACAGATTCACCCTTCCTCTGCACAGTGGAGAGGAGCTTATCCATGGTCACTTCGGTATCGTCCTCATAGAAACGAGAGAGGAACCGAGTTTCCAGGTCGATCCAAGAGTTGATAGAGCCCGGGGGAAGACTTCGGAACCAGTCAAATGCCACCCCCTTTAAGGTGCCAATGAAGTCTAGCCATGATGGCGTCGTTGCTTATAACATTACCAGTCTGAGACCGGAAGTAGTAGATGTGCTGATTTGGCGAGCTCTTTCCATCATAGGTATGCAACGTTGGTGGTTTGAACTTCGGTGGATATGGCACCGAATCCCACTCCAGCGGATAAGGACGGACCGCCCCTACCTTCTTTAATTCATCCCTCTGAGTTAGGGATGCGATTTGAGCTTGGAGGCCTTTAGAACTTCGGCGTCTAAGGAAGAACCCTCCTTGGATTTCTCCAGCTTTGGCTGCTCATTGCTGAAGTGTTCCTCCTCATCGTGATTGCTCCCGGCATCATTGTTATTCCGGTTACTGATGAGTTGATCGAGCATCTGTTGAATGTTGTCCAGAGCCTCTTGCTGAGTCTTGGAAGTTTGCTCATGAGCTTCCAAACGCCGACGGAGGTCGTCGTTAACACTATCAGCCATATTGACTGAAGCTCTGTTTGTTCGCACTGAGCTAACTGTCGCCGATGAGGCGTACCCACTGTCTTCATCTTCTTTATCTGATGGCTGGCGTAATCTTCTGGGCTCTGGCGAGGTTAGGGCCGTCGAGGAAGAAGGCTGCTCGTAACTGTAGGGTATCGCGACCCTGGATCTGGTGTTTCGGAAGACACCTTCTTCTTGCACCAAGACTTCGCCCAAGCCTGGGCTGTAGTCTGGATCTGGGGAGCTGTAGGGGGTGTCGTCAGATGTTTATCTTCCCCGCGCAGTTCTCGTCCCATCCCGGTCATGTTGACGGATGCGAAGGGTAGATCTTGCGAGGCACTTGTTTTGCGATGCTTCCTCGGGGCCTGTACCGATAGTCGATCAAAAACTGACCGTCGTCTTGGAGGAGTGGCGGGGATTGGTCCCAGCTGGCAATGGACCGAGTGGAGTGTCACCAGCTGACATCCCACTTGTTGACAACAGGGGAAGAGGTTTGTCTATCCGTCAACAATTTCCTCAAATCAGACCCGTTGGGTCCTCTGCAATCGAGCGCAAAGGTTCTTTTGGGTCGCACATAGGACGATGTCCTGCTTCTTTTATTCCTGCAGAAGGGATTAGCACTGAATAGTACTTCAGTTTCAGCTTCGCCAATAGGCGTGAACTTAGTGCTTGACGCACTAACAAGCGGAGCACGCTGTGGTGCTTTACCCGCTATGCTGCCGCAAAGGCGATTAGCCTTGGATAGTACTTTGGCTCTAGCTTCGCGGTCGCTAACCCTATGCATACGCTGTGGTACAGTAGCTTCGCTCAGAGAACGAGGCCGGCGCGAGGCGTTGCTGCTCTTGAATTGGGTGACGGTATGATTGCCGTCATAACTTCGTGATTGGCAGCATTGTTGGAGCAGACAGGCATCTTGCCTTTTTCTTCGCGAGAGAGGCGCGGTTTTGGTATAGCTACGCCTGAGGCTTCGGCCGGAGACTTCTGTTTAGGCCTCCACATCCGCTTTGGCAGAGGATACTTAGGTTCGCAAGGAACCTGATTGGCCACACGTGAGGCTGAAGGGTGTTGGCAGAATTCTGCTTCTGGTTTCTGATTTGAAACCTTGGTCGTGGAAACCTTCCTATGCTTTCGTGCTCGAAGCATTGGGCCACCCCCAGAGAGGACTTCTTCAAATCTTCCTTGATCGAACTGGACCACCAAGTTCTCACAAGTAAAGGAATCAGACTGCGGACGTGCTTCCTTGTTGCGCCAAATAACCGCAGTAGGTTTGCAGAGAACCTCTTCTGTCTCCGCAGAGACTTTCCTTGAAGATTTAGCCAGAGAAGCTCTGGCTGTACCGGCTTTTCTGAATTCAGAATTAGACCCGAGGGTCTGTTCGTCGCATTGCGACACTTGATTCTCAGCAGTGGAGAATTTCTTCCCCAGCGGAGACGCCATCTTGTTTTCCATTATATTCGCAAAGGGGAAAACTTACAATAAAAAGAGTTTGAGGAGCTAAATTACAAGTATTCTTAAAAAGATTACAAGTAGATCTCCTCAGAGATTCTGGAGAAGTGTGCCGATAGGAGTCTGGTCAGCGCGCGACCACTTTGTCCCTTTGACGATGCGAGCGATGAGATTCCCTTCTCGCCTGGTTCGGGGAATCAGAGAATAGAAGGTTGATAGAACCCTCTTGCTGCTTCTCAAAATCGCCTTCAATTAGGAATTCTTTCTCGCCTAGTTCCGGAGATTCCTTGAGAAGAAGAACGATGTTAGGGTATCAACACCCTGATTAGAGAAAGCAATTCTCTAAAAAATCTCTGAATTCAAGAGCGCACGGTGCTTTATAAAGAAGTCTCTGCTTGTGGAGCTCTTCTGCGTATGTCTCAGAAAATCGGCCTCTGGAATCGGTATCGTGTGTGTGTCTCTCCTTGTACCCCTGGCGGGCTATTTATAGGGAGAGCAAAGGGTATAATCGTCCCTTGAAGATATGGAAACAGATTGAATCGAATCTTTTTAAATCTGGAAAGTAGCCTTGCTGCGAGGCTAGGATCAGCTTCTGCGAAGCTAGAATTGGCAGGTTGGTTGACCTTCTTGATCCTTTCCATATCGTTGGAAGATTTCTCCTGATCTTCTTACCCGTTTTAGAAGAGTCAAGAGATTGTGGCAATCAACTGCCAAATTTGATCTCTGATTTGATCTTAATTGGATTTGATCTTATTGGATCCGATCTCATCCGGAGATTTGATTGGTCAAAGGTTGACCAGCAGCGGCGATGCCCGCTTTGAACTCATAGCGGAGCTGGAGGCAGTATCTGGCGAAGTCCGAAGAAAGCTCTTCGGCGGAGCTAGACGTCGTCTGTGGCGAAGCTACCATATATCCTTTCTCGCGCGTGCGTGTGGCTTCAGGGCGAAGCTGACTTCCTCTGGCGAAGCTATGAGTTAGCTTCCTGGCGAGGCTTTGGATGTCTTCAACGCGAAGTTGGATGATCTTAGCCTCTTGAGCGAGGCTATCCCTTTGGGCTCATGTGATGCTAAGTGCTAGCATCTTAGACCTGTTGAGGTCTGTTTAGAAGCAATCCGGGTTCACTGTCTGCTTGCTGGATCAGTGGAGTCCAAGTTGCTTCCTTGTCCCTCGGAGATCGGTGAAAACTGGTCTTCAGCTCGTCCATCACTTATTTTTTTGTATATGTCAACAAGTTTAGACATTGTTCGGACCAATAAGAATCTTGTCTTTTTTAAGTGTCAACAATCGGTACCATAGTTTAGTTTTGTGTTTAGATCCAAATTGTAAAGATTAGAATAGTATGATAAGCTCAAGTTCACAACACACACGTTTCATGTTTTGGATATTGGTTTTCGGTTTTTCCGTTTTGGTTTAACCGATCTTGGTTTCATGAATAGTTAGATCAAAATAAGTTTACATGGTTTAATGTATATTAGATTTGTTCTATATACATGCATGCTTCAACTACTTAGACAAACTTACTTTGATATACCTATTCATATGTTTTAGGTTTTGTGTTTTGACAAACTTATTTTTTGAATTAATGACAAAAACTATGATATATATTTGTTTCTTGTATACTGGACCTATGTCCATATGCAACATGCTTAATAGTGTTTAAATATCAAGTTTTTGTATTTCAATGACTTTTTGAAAAAATCAGATTTCCTATTGAAAATACGTGTTTGGTAAAATACAGTTTTTGGTTTTTGGTAAAAATACTAAGACACAAAAATAGTTCAAATTGCATGATATTTGTGTTGCAATCTTTATCACATGTTAATATATCAATGTAAAATGAGAAACTATTTTTGTAGATTTTTAGATTTTTATGGGAATTTATTGAAAAATAAATAATATGTTTTTGCTGATCAGAATAGCCTCTGCCAGGCTGGGTCGGTCGACCGCTACGGTCGACCGCACCATGTAGCCGGTCGACCGTATCAGTCAACCGACGTGCATGGATAGTGCACGCTGGCTGCCTATTGGGCCGGCCGACCGCACGGTCGACCGACTGCTTGAGGCTAGTCTCTGTTTGTTTCGGTCGACCGGGCGGTCGACCGGTAGCTGGCAACGGGCAAAATTTGACCGTTGGACAGTCGACCGGCCGGTCGACCGGTAGTGTATTTTTGGCAGTTTCTGCTGCCAACGGCTATATTTTTCTGGGGTCTATAAATACCCCATTGGAAAGAGGTTTTCTCTAAGATTTTTTTGTGCGAATTTTTCCCTACTCTCTGGTGTTTTCACAGCAATCAAAAGAAGTTTTTAAACTTAAATTGAACAATCTATTTGGTGCTTTTGCTAGGGTTTGGAAAATCAAAGAAAAGGGTTTTTGGGAAAAGAGTTTTGATTCAACTTCTCTATCTTGGTTTCAGTTTTTCCCAAGGATTTTTCTTTGTGATTTTGATTTCTATTCCATTGGTTTTCTCCACACTTGAGCTAAAATCTACTATCTTATTCTATAGGATCTTTGTGTGAGAGAAAGAATTGTTTGTGGTTGTTTCTTAGACCACCAAGTTGAAAACCCAATCTTTGCTTGGCTTTGTGTATTTGGGTTGTATCCCTCAAGTTGTAGGTGATCCTTGTAAGCTTTGTGCTAATCCCTCAAGTTGTGAGGTGATTGTTTGTTGGCTTGGAGTTGTGCCTCAAGGAGGAGGTTGTGTTTGTAAGGAGAGGAGTTAGGTACTCCTTGTATTGTGATTGCCCCAAATCCTCGGTGGAGGTTCCCTTTGTGGGAGTCCTTTGTGGACAAGCTAGTGGACTTAAAATCCTTCTGTGTGAAGGCGGGGATGTAGAGCTGGGTGCTCGAACCTCGAAACATATCTTGTTGTTTGCGCTTGATCCCTTGACTCTTACTCTATCTCTCTCTCTCTCTCTCTTTACTTTGTGCTTATTGCTATATCATATACTTGCTTGGTTGTGTGCATCTCTTGTTGTAATTGTAATTAGTTTTTAAATTTTGCATTTAGTTCATAGATTAGCCATTATCACCTATTCACCCCCCCTCTAGGTGATTTTCAATTGGTATCAGAGTCTACGCTCCTGATATTTAGGTTTAACTACCTAGGAGTGAGATCTTGGTTTGCTAATCTTCATTTGCATTTTTCATTTGCACACATTTAGGTTGCACTCATGGATAGCCCTCCTATGTTTGACCATTTTAGACTTGATGCTTGGAAGGCCAATATGAGTAGTCATCTAAAAAGCCTAGGACATCTAGTTTACCAAGACTCTACTCAAGAATCATTCCCTAATAATAGCAAAGATAAAAAGGCAAATGCATTAGCCCTTAGAGCACTTAGAGCATCCCTTAATGAACATCTTTTACCGGTGTTTGATCGTTATGACTCGGCTTTTGCAGTTTGGAGCATATTAACTTCTCCCGAGCTTCCAAGGATTATCAACAAGTTGAGAAGATCTAGGAGAGACATGTCCGACGAGCATTGCCTCATGGTCCAAGGGATGGACTCCCTTGAGGTACAATCGGATTCTCAATTAGATGATTGCTCTAGTTCCTATTGTGATGGTTGTTTAGAAGCTCAAACTTTAAATATGGAACTTGCCACAATGCTTGAAAATTTCTTGAAAAAACACAAACTTTTGAAAGAGGATAATCTTGTTTTGAAAAATGAATTAAAGGATTTGTGTTCTAATTTTGAATTGGTTTTTGCAAGAGAAGGAAGAGATTACTAGTGAACGTGACTCACTAAGATCTCAACTAGACCTTGCCCTAAAAGAGATTGATGTTTTGAAAAACAAAAATGATTATGATGATGTTGTGAAAAACAATGAGATTTTATCTTCAAAATTGGATTTTGTTTTAGAAGATAACCTTGCTTTGAAAAATAAAATTGATTCCATTACAAAAGAATGGATTTGGTTTTAAAGAAAAATGAAGCATTGAAAATTGATATTGATTCTCATGTGTGCCATGCTAGTATAGCTGCTTCTTCTTGCACACCTATTGCATGCTCCACTTTATCTTCAAGTATTGAAAAAGATATAAATATTTTGAAGAAAAGTGTTGAATGTTTGGGCTCCACTTTGAGCCAATGCACATTAAATCATTCACGTCTGGAAACCTTGGTTCACAAGAAACAAGGTCCATCTTTGCATGCACACCCTACTCGGCATACACATGCTTTCCACGGTCACCACCATCACACGTATGCTCATGTGTACACATGTACACATTGTGGCCGAAAAGGCCATCTTGCTAGATTTTGCTATGATCGTTTACATAATGAAAACTTAGCATGTAATCTTGTTTGGGTTAGAAAAGATACTAACCCCCGTGGACCCAAGAGGAAATGGGTACCAAAGACCACCCCTTTAATTTTTGATGTAAGAGTGGGCTCTCGCATCACGTGAGAGTGTTGGTGCCTTGAAGTGGATGCATTCCGTGCCTAAAGAAAACATTTTGGATGCTTCACTTTCAAGGGGAGTTTGGTGGGAGGACCACCTTGGTTTGGAGAACTAGAGAGGTGCCTTCATCGTTTTGGTATCATTCTCTAAGTCCCATTTTTATTTGCATGCTTTTCATGTTTATCTATTTATAGCATGTCTTGTTTATTGTTCATTATGCCTATGCCATGCTTATTAGATTAGTGATGTACATGTTTAGTTATTTGAGACACCCATGTTAAACATGAACTTATCTTTGTGTTCTCACCTTGTTTAGTACTAACATGTATGCCCTAGATCTAATGCACATGCATATACATAATGATCATATGGATGTTTATGATGTTTTTGTTTTAATGACCCATGTTTTGTTTAGTATGTTGAATTCCATGTTTATTAGACCTTTGACATGCATGTATAGCTCTTGAGATCACCCATGTTTAGATAGACCCATTTGTTGTGTTCTCATCATTGTTTGGCTATTATGTATATCAATGATTCTAATAGCATGTGGATTTACTTCATGATCATTTTTATGCTTATCATGTTGATTTTTGACCCGTTTTATGCTTCATGATTTGAATATACGTTTAGATGTTAGTTTTCATTAAGACTAGAATTTATACTTGTACATATAGTGGGACACAAATAAATCTTTATATATGTTTGTGCTTGAATGCCTATTTGTACCCATTAGATGTGCTAGTATAGTCTAGTTTTGATGATTCATGCATTCTAACTTGTATTCCTCATTTTGGATATGTTTCTATGATCATGTGTTTTTAATTTCATGTATATGTCCATCTTGTCCAAACTATTGATTATACATATACATCCCTTGAGCCACGTGCCTTCATGCATATACCCTTGTGGACTCACTATGTTTAGGATATGTATGTATACTTTAGTTTGTACATGACATACATATGCCTTGAAGTTTAAATCGTTTTGATGATTTCAATCGTTTTGAAGTTTTTGATGATTTCAATTGGTGATTTTCATGATTTTCATATTTTTAGATAATTTCAATTGGAAATAAAAAAAAAATTTAGTTTTTCATGTTTTCATGTTTTAAAGGAATTTCACATGAGCTTAATTGAATATTTTCATGTTGATATGTGTCACTTAACACTTGTACACTCACTTTATTAGTTTACTCATGAATTATTTTCATGAGACTATGATATGTGCTTTATGGACTTTGAGTGTTTAGTGCCTTGTGATTTACATGTGTTTCATGAAAAACATTTTGTTTGATTTCTTACTTGACGGATTTCGTTCTAGTTTAAAAAGTTTTCCTATAACTAGTTCGTATTCTTCACTATGGTAGAGATTTTCAAACATACTACATTTTCAAATCTATTTTGAAAACTCCTACCTTCAACGGGCGGATGGATGGGCGATCATGCTCATGTATGCTTTATATTGAAAATCTTTTTAAACTTGATCATGAATAGGAGGATAGGTATATGAGATATACACTTGATCTTATTGTTGTTTCAATTGGTATCATTGAATTCTTTCAATTGGTATCAATCTTGACATTTTTGTGTTATACTCATATATTTTTATATATGTATGCTTACATTTCAAATAGTATCAATTTCAATTGGTATCTATCTTTTCAAACATATATGTGTTTTAGTTGTGCCTACTATATTTCTATATCCTAGAGCACAAATTTTGTTTATGCTAAGGCTTGAGCTTCAACTTTGTTTCAATTGATTTAGCTTTCAATTGGTATTTTAATTCGAGCCTATGCATAGTTTTTATTGGTATTTCATAAAGGGGGAGAAAATCTTGTATTTCATCTTTCAATTGGTATTTTGTATTCCACTCCCTTGCTTTATGATAGAAAATTAAGATTTCAATTGGTATCATATGTTTTAAAGAATAATAATTTCAATTGGTATTAAGATATATGTTTAGAAATTCAAAATTTGTAATGTTTATTTTCAATTGGTATCAAGATTGTTTATTTACAATTGATATGATATTAGTTTACTTATCAATTGGTATCAAGATTTTTGTTTTTCAATTGGTATAGTTTCATGTTTAATTAGTATCAAGATGCACTTCATTGACATTTTTTTTTAATTGGTATCATATTTGTTTTTAGACAATAAGGGGGAGTACATCCCTTTATTGATTCCTTGTTTTAAATAAAAAGAGGAGAAGAATATGTTTTTATTTGTTTTGTTTTTAACCCCTTTGTTGATGATTGACAAAAAGGGTAGAAGAATTTGTTTGTATGCATGGTTTATGTTTTTATTAAGTTCATTTGGTATCAAAGATTATTTAAAGAACATGTTTATTTTAGTTTATTTTTAGTATCAAGAGCTTGTAAAAGAGATCATTAGTTTTTGTTTGCATATATTAAGTTTAATTGGTTTCTAGAACATGTTTATTTGTTTTTGAAAATTTCATTGGTATTCTTTGGTATCTAGAGCCTTTTATTGTTTTATGCATATCTATGCATGTTTCATGTTTAGTATTCATTGCATATATTTGTTGTTTATCCCTATGCATGAGTTAAGGGGGAGCTTCTTTGAAGCTTAACTTTAATCCATGCATATATAACTCCATGAGTTTTGTCATCATTAAAAAGGGGGAGATTGTTGGCCCAAAGGCTTTCCACTCTAGTTTTGATGATGATTAACTCATGTAGTTATGTGTACTAATAATCTTGTGATTTTAGTTTCAGATCATTAATCAAGATATTAGTTGGTGATTAGCTTCAACAAGATGATTTGGAAGCTTTCACATGGTGATTCAAGAGCCCGGACGTCAAAGATGATATCTAGCACTCATTGGAGTCAAGCTCGGTGAATCAAGGAGTTTTGGATCGAGTCGGCTTGGAGACGGCGCTCTAGAAGAAGACATCGGTACCATAGTTTAGTTTTGTGTTTAGATCCAAATTGTAAAGATTAGAATAGTATGATAAGCTCAAGTTCACAACACACACGTTTCATGTTTTGGATATTGGTTTTCGGTTTTTCCGTTTTGGTTTAACCAATCTTGGTTTCATGAATAGTTAGATCAAAATAAGTTTACATAGTTTAATGTATATTAGATTTGTTCTATATACATGCATGCTTCAACTACTTAGACAAACTTACTTTGATATACCTATTCATATGTTTTAGGTTTTGTGTTTTGACAAAACTTATTTTTTGAATTAAAGACAAAAACTATGATATATATTTGTTTCTTGTATACTGGACCTATGTCCATATGCAACATGCTTAATAGTGTTTAAGTATCAAGTTTTTGTATTTCAATGAGTTTTTGGAAAAAACAGATTTCCTATTGAAAAATACATGTTTGGTAAAATACAGTTTTTGGTTTTTGGTAAAAATACTAAGACACAAAAATAGTTCAAATTGCATGATATTTGTGTTGCAATCTTTATCACATGTTAATATATCAATGTAAAATAAGAAAACTATTTTTGTGAATTTTTAGATATTTTATGGGAATTTATTGAAAAATAAATAATATGTTTTTGCTGATCAGAATAGCCTCTGCCAGGCTGGGTCGGTCGACCGCTACGGTCGACCGCACCATGTAGCCGGTCGACCGTATCAGTCGACCGACGTGCACGGATACGTGCACGCTGGCTGCCTATTGGGCCGGCCGACCGCACGGTCGACCGACTGCTTGAGGCTAGTCTCTGTTTGTTTCAGTCGACCGGTAGCTGGCAACGGGCAAAATTTGACCGTTGGACGGTCGACCGGCCGGTCAATCGTAGTGTATTTTTGGCAGTTTCTGCTGCCAACGGCTATATTTTTCTGGGGTCTATAAATATCCTATTGGAAAGAGGTTTTCTCTAAGATTTTTTGTGCGAATTTTTTCCTACTCTCTGGTGTTTTCACAGCAATCAAAAGAAGTTTTTGAACTTAAATTATCTATTTGGTGTTTTAGCTAGGGTTTGAAAAATCAAAGAAAAGAGTTTTTGGGAAAAGAGTTTTGATTCAACTTCTCTATCTTGGTTTCAGTTTTTCCCAATGATTTTTCTTTGTGATTTTGATTTCCATTCCATTGGTTTTCTCCACACTTGAGCTAAAATCAACTATCTCATTCTATAGGATCTTTGTGTGAGAGAAAGAATTATTTGTGGTTGTTTCTTAGACCACCAAGTTGAAAACCCAATCTTTGCTTGGCTTTGTGCATTTGGGTTGTGTCCCTCAAGTTGTGAGGTAATCCTTGTAAGCTTTGTGCTAATCCCTCAAGTTGTGAGGTGATTGTTTGTTGGCTTGGAGTTGTGCCTCAAGGAGGAGGTTGTGTTTGTAAGGAGAGGAGTTGGATACTCCTTGTATTGTGATTGCCCCAAATCCTCGGTGGAGGTTCCCTTTGTGGGAGTCCTTTGTGGACAAGCTAGTGGACTTAAAATCCTTCTGTGTGAAGGCGGGGATGTAGAGCTGGGTGCTCGAACCTCGAAACATATTTTGTTGTTTGCGCTTGATCCCTTGACTCTTACTCTCTCTCTCTCTGTTTACTTTGTGCTTATTGCTATATCATATACTTGCTTGGTTGTGTGCATCTCTTGTTGTAATTGTAATTAGTTTTTAAATTTCGCATTTAGTTCATAGATTAGCCATTATCACCTATTCACCCCCCTCTAGGTGATTTTCACCTTCGTGTCGAAAGGGAAGCCAACAAATTATTATAATAAAATACGCAGGGGGTTGAGATATATTACATCGCCCGCTCAATCTCAGTCTGAAGGAGACGAATCTCTCCTGTCACGTTCCTCTAGTTCATCTGAGTGGGAATCAGATGTCAGTGTGGGGGTGCTATTCAAAAACTTCTTTGTTAATATGACTTCAATCAATCAATTGGAGCAAGAGGAGGCTATAGAAATGTTTAACGTTGAGCCATGGGCTCAGTAACTCGATCTCTAGTAGGAGAAGCGATTTGAACAATGTGAGCCACCTACTAAGAATAGGGTAATTCAGCTTGATGTGGGTGGTCAAGATCACCCCAACCCATCTCTATAAGTGAAAATTTATCATTTACAGAAAGAGAGGAATTAATAGCTCTTATACGGGAGTATATCGATGTCTTTGCATGGAATTATGGAGATATGCACAGTCTTGATCCGCAAATAGTCATGCATCGATTGAACATTAAGCCTGGCGTCAAGCTGGTGAAACAAGAACAAAGGCGATTTCATCCTGACGTTATGGAAGCCATTGAAGCTGAGGTCCATAAACTCATCCAATATGGTTTTTTTCGTGAAGAGCAGCACCTAGACTGGGTTACTAATATTATTCCCGTTCTTAAGAAGAATGAAAAAAATCTGAGTCTGTATTGACTACCGAAATCTCAATGCAGCCTGCCTAAAAGATCAGTTCCCACTGCCCATCACTGACGTCATGATTGACAACACCTGTGGCTTTGAGAGAGTGTCTTTTATGGATGGCTTCTCAAGGTACAATCAGATCAAGATGTACTCAGAAGATGAAAAACATACTTCATTTCGGACACCATTAGGGGTGTACTGTTATACTGTTATGCCCTTCGGATTAAAGAATACTGAGCAACCTACCAACAAGCCATGAGCACAATTTTTCATAGCCACCTCCAGAAAACGGTGGAGTGTTATGTCGACGACATTGCTGTCAAAGCCGCGACAAAAAATGATTATCTTTGTGACTTAAAAACATTGTTTTATATAATGCAGGCTCATCAGTTGAAAATGAACCGAACAAAGTCTTTCTTGGGTGTTTCAAGTGGCAAGTTTCTAAGATTTATTGTCACATTAAAAGGAATCCATCTTGATCTGGACAAGGTCAAAGCTATTTAGAGCATAAAATCACCTAAGAATCTTAAGGAACTTAGGGGTCTGCAAGGTAGGTTGGCCTATATCCAAAGATTGATTGCAAATCTCTCGGGTCGTTGTCAACCATTCACCCGGCTTATGAAAAAAGGTGCCTCTTTTGCATGAGATAAAGCCTGCCAAGAGGCTATAGAAGATATTAAAGAATACCTCACTAAGCCTCCAATCCTGGTGGCTCCCACATCAGAAACTTTCTCTATGTACGAGCTATGGACCATTCTCTAGATACTCTTCTTACCCAAAATAATAACAAAGACCATGAATTGGCCATTTATTATCTAAGAAGGACCCTGATAGGAGTTGAGTCCTGGTATAATCCTATTGAAAAGAAATGTTTAGCTCTTATCTTCGCCGTTCAAAAGTCGCAACATTACTTGGTTGGCCAACCATACTGTAAGTACACCTAGAGGGGGGGTGAATAGGTGTACGGCTAATCTAATGAACAAAATGCGAAAATTAAAACTTAATTGCAACACACTTAATTTAACCAATAAGTGTAGCCGAATTCCCGGTGAAGGGCTCTGGACTAACTCCTCTTGATTCCTCTGAATAAGAGTTGAGGCGCTATATGAAGCTTTCGTGGTTAAACACAAGTGAGGCATACACAAACAAGCCAAGCATATAATATATGAATGTGCAATATGAAATGATGCAAGGCACAATGTAAAAGAGAGAGAGAAAGAGAGAGTTAGAGTCAATGGATTAAATGCAAACACACGGATATGTTTCGAGATTCGAGCACACAGCTCTACGTCCCCGCCTTCACACAGAAGGATTTCCACTAACTTGTCCACACAGGACTCCCACACAGGAACCTCCACTGAGGATTTGGGACAATACAATAACCGGGAGTACATAACTCCTCTCTCAACCGAATACAACCTCTCACTAGAGACAATGCACAACCAACACAAATACCACCTCACACAAGAGGGGTAGGCACTTAGCCAATAAATCAATCACCTCACACTTGAGGGATTCCAACACAAACTCTACCTCTCACTAGAGGGAGCTAAACACAATCTCCACCTCTCACTAGAGGGAGCCAACCACCATTCCAAAATCAACCTCTACATAAGAGGGATATCACAAGTTAGGAGGGTTTACAACTAGGTGGTCTATCTCAACCACAAACAACTTCTTTTTTCACAAAACAAAGATCCTAATAGATAGGATAGAATGATATGGCTCAAGTGTGGAAAACAATGAGTTTGGAAATCAAAAACTCAAAGAAAAACTATGGGAAAGCAACTAGAATAAGATTAATAAGAAGATCAAAAACCAATCCCAAAGATTTTTCTTTTTCTTGAATTTCCAACCCTTTTAAAATAAAATAAAGATAGATCTTTTGGCTCTAAAACTCTTTGAAAAGTTGTGTATAAACACTAGGAAGAATGGAAATTTTAGCTCTTAAAAAATTTTTTCAAAACTGGCCAAAGATTGGGGTATTTATAAGCCCAATCAAAATCTGCCCGTTGGCAGTTGACTAGGCCCAGATCGACCGGCCGGTCGACCGGCCAACGGTCAAAAAAAGTGACCGTTGAACCCAGCGGTCGATCGCCCGGTCGACCGTGCCAGATCCAGAGAGCAACGGCTCTCTGGTCGGTGGACCGCTCGGTCAACCGAGTCTAGAAACAGAGATCAGTGCTCTCTGCCCGGTCGACCGCCTGGTCGACCAGAGGCTTTCCAGAGAGCAGAGCTCTCTGGCGGTCGACCAGCCTCCCCAGCTTGGCCGCGTGCACATTCTGTGCACGTCGGTCGACCGCCCACTGCTACGGTCGACCGCCCACTGCTACGGTCGACCGGCAGTCATCCAGACTGACAATTCTGGGACAGAAAATTAGGGTTTAATTTTAAAATAAAATCCCATAAAACTTCTAAATTTTCACAAAAATAAGTTCTTGTTATATCTTTGAAATACAAAACATGTGTGGAAAAATTTAACACATATTTCAACTTATTTGAACCATTTTTGTGACTTGGAAAATTTGCCGAAAACCAAAACTCGTATTTTCCAAAATTAGGATTTTTGAAATGGAAAATCGTTTTGTCCAAAACTCATCCAAATAAAAAAACAAGATATTAAACAACATTGAGGCATATAGCATATGGATGTAATCCAATATACATATAAAGATATATATCAATGTTTTTGACAATAAATCCAAAAATAAGTTTTATTAAAATACCAAAACTCCAAACACATGAAATAGACTATCAAACTAAGTTTGTTTAAATAGTTGAAGCATAGATTTATATAGAACAAATCTAATATACATTAAACCATGTAAACTTGTTGATTCTATCTATTCATGAAAACCAAGATCAGTTAAACCAAAAACCAAAAACCAAAAACATGAAACTTAAACAAGTGTGTGTGTTGTGAACTTGAGCATATCACACTATCTAATCTTTACAATGGATCTAACCAATAAACTAAACACTGTACCGAAGTCTTCTTGACGAACTCCGTCTTCAAGTCGATTCGATCCAAACGTGATCCACCGAGCTTGACTCCAACGAGTGCTAGATATAAACTTTGACGCTCGGGCTCTTGAATCACCACGTGAAAGAGTATTAGTTGGAGCTTTCACACACTAATATCTTAGTAAAATATCTGAAACTAAACATTACAAGATTATTAGTAAACTATAACTACATGAGTTAATCATCATCAAAACTAGAGTGGAGGCCTCTGGGCCAACAATCTCCCCCTTTTTGATGATGACAAAACTCATGGAGTTATATATGCATGGATTAAAGTTAAGCTTCAAAGAAGCTCCCCCTTAACTCATGCATAGCAATAAAAATAAGATATTCAATGAAGCACATGATACTAAATAAATGTATGCATCAGTCTAGGAGAGAGAAACATGCATAAATCAAACATATGTTTCAAAAACCTTTCTCACCCTTTTTGTTTAAACTCTCATATCATTTTTCTCATATATTATTGTTTATTGTAAGATGCATAAACTCAATATCAATATGAAACTTATAACTAAAACAATAAACATGCATATAAACTCAAATACTTCTCCCCCTTTTTGTCAATCATCAATAAGGGGTCAAAGAAAACAATAAAACAATGTTCTCCCCCTTTTTGTCTTAAACAAAAAAAATATCAATAAGGGGTGAAATCAAAACAAAACATTATATATCCAATGTTGACACTCTAAAAAAGATAAGATTCCTGACTGGCCTGAACAATGTCTAAACTTGTTGACATTTACAAAAGACAAAGTGATAGACAAGCTGACGACCAGTTCTGTATCCATCTCCGAGGGACAAATCAGCAACTTGGACTCTACTGATCCAGTGAAGCAGATAGTGAGCCCAGATTGTCTTTGAAGGGACCTAAGCAGGTCTAAGGTGCTAAGTTAGCTCAACACCTAGCATCACATGAGCCTAAGGGGTAGCCTCGCTTGAGAGGCTAAGATTGGCCAACTTCGCCTTGAAGCCGTTCAAAGCTCCATCACGGAGCTAACTTATAGCTTCGCCTGAAGTGCTCAGTTAACTCCGCAGAGAGTTAGCTTCGCTCGAAGTTATACGCAACCGCGCAAAAGGATGGTAGCTTCGCCACAGATGTTTATCCAGCTCTGCTGAAGAGCTTTCTTCTGACTTCACCAGATGCTCCAGATGCTCCTTCCAGCTCTGCTGCGAGCTCAATGCGGCAGCCGCTGCGGGTCTTTTATGGTCAACCTTTGACCAATCAAATCTCCAGCTGAGACCAAATCTTCAAGATCAAATCTAATCAAAATCAAATCTGAGATCAAATTTGGTAGTTATTTACCATAATCACTTGACTCTCCTATAACAAGTAAGAAGATCAGGGGAGGTCTTTTAATTATTTGAAAAGAATCAAAACAGATCAGGAGATCGATGCTACCTGCTATTCTTAGCTTCGCAGAAGCTGATCCTAGCCTCGCAGCAAGGCTACTTTCCAAATTTAAACAGATTGACTCAATCTGTTTCTAGATTTTCAAGGGACAATTATACCCCTGCTCTCCCTATAAATAGCCCACCAGGGGTACACGGAGGGGGATAGCACGCAAGAGGGCATAAACACACGCACACATGCAAAGAGACAGCTAAACAGAGATCTATTCTCTTGCTTCCCAGAATTCAGAGAATTCAGAGAACTGCTTCTCTAATCAGGGTGCTGATACCCTAAGATCTTCCTCTCAAGGAATCTCCGGAACCAGGCGAGAAGGAATTCCCAATTGGAGGCAGTTTGAGAAGTAACAAGAGGGTTCTACCAACCTTCTGTTCTCCGATTCCCCGAACTAGGCGAGAAGGGAATCCCATCAATCGCACGTCAAAGGGACAAAGTGGTCGCACTCTGACCAGACTCCTATCGGCACACTTCTCCAGAATCTCAGAGGAGATCTACTTGTAATCTTTTAGAATTACTTGTAATTAGCTCCTCGACCCCTTTTGTAAGTTTCTCCCTTTTGTAAAATCAATGGAAAACAAGATGGCGACTCTGCTGGGGATTGAATTCTCCACTGTTGAGAATCAAGTGTCGCAATGCGACGAACAGACCTTCGGTCTACTCCTGAATTCAAGGAAACCGGTGTAGCCAGAGCCCCTCTGGCTAAATCTTCGAAGCCAGTCTCTGCAGAGACAGATGAGGCCCTCTGCGAGCCTACCACAGTCCTCTGGCGCAATAAGGAAGCAGGCCTGCAATGCAAAAATCAGAATCTTGAACCTGTTACCTTCGAAAACCTAGTCATCCACTTCGACCAAGGAAAATTCGAAGAATTACCCTTTGGGGGTGTCCAATGCTCCATGCATGAAAGCATAGAAAGGTCTCCATGGCCAAAGTTTCAGAGCAAAAACCGGAAGCAGAATCCTTCCAACACCTCTCAGCCTCGCGCGTGGCTAGTCAGGTTCCCTGTGAACCTAAGTCTCCTTTGTCAAAGCAGATGTGGAGGCCAAAGCAGAAGGCTCTGTATGAAGTCTCAATTATAGCTGCGCCACAAGTTCATCTCTCTCTCGAAGAAAAAGGTAAGATGCCTGCCTGCTCTGTCAAGACTGTCAGCCGCGAAGTCACGACGACCATGCCTTCGCCTAATTCAGGAGCAATAACTCCTTGTGCCAGCCTCGTTCTTATGAGCGAAGCTACGATACAGTACCTCAGGGTACGCATGATGTTCGCACCCATGAAGTTGGAACCAAAGCACCACAGTGTACTAAGCTCGCTCTTTGCAGCGAAGCTAAGGGATTGCCCCTAAGTGCTGATAGCGGTGCTTATGCAGCTTCAACGCACAAGGGCATTTTCAAAGCTTTTAGCCGCAAATTAAGAACCAAGGCACTATCTAGGGCTAATCACCTTCGCAGCAACATAGCAGATAAAGCAGCACAGCGTGCCTCGCCCCCCAGTTCATCAAGCACTAAGCTCGCCCTTCACAGCGGAGCTAAGGGAAAAATTTGATTGATGCTTGAACCTGCACACAAAATACGAAATTTCAGAACTTAAAAATAGAGATGTGCAAGTGCTCAATACTACCGCGATAGCAAGTGGCTATACGGGTCGTGATCCACAAGGAGGGTTAGCGATAAAAGCGTTCAAAGTTTGTATAGAAATCTTTATGAAGAAAAACGAAGGTTCTTCTTTGTTTTAAGAAATGAAAATGAAAAAGAAAGAGTTAGGTTAAAGTTAGAAAGAAAGCGATAGATGGAGAAAAATGGAGAATGACTATTTACAAAGAAATGGAAAAGGAGTGATGAAAGAAATCGTGTTGGGGATCTAAACTAAGAAATAAAAGAAAGAAAGAAGAACTAAAAATTATTACTTACTTTCTTTTGACCAAATGCTTACCTTGAATCTTTGGCGATGATGTTACCTTGAAGTGGAGGCGATCAGCGCATAGCCCATAAGTTTGATTACTGTCTCTTCCACATTACATCATCAAGACAAAACAAGCATGAAATGATACAGAGAGACTCAAATCCATCGTCATGAGCTATCGGTAGCACTCGCAAAGGTAAGGCTCTTTCGATGCTTGTAGACTCACTTGGAAACAATTGTACCAAAAGAAGAGTGAAGTAGAAAAGAAGAAGAACACTAAAATGAAGTACATACAAAAAGAAAATACAGATTCGATTTCATAACAATAGAAGAAAAGAAAGAAACCTTACACCGGTGTCACTCTCAGCACAAGTTTCGTTCTCGTTCGTCTATGAAAGTCTAATCTCCTCTGAATTACATAAATTAAAACTACAAATTACATGAAAAGAAAAACAAAAACCTACACTAAAAAATGAAAAATTAGACTAAATCCTATCTCTGCATGGTCGTCCCATTTTCCGTCCAAATCCTGCCCTTTTATAGGCAAAAACCCAACCTACAGAAGAGGATAAAGATAGGGGGAGCAAACGCTCCCCCTAACTCCATAACAGAGCCACGGAAACGCGCTTTGGCTGAGTTTCCGCGGCCAAGGTATGGCCAGGTGGCCACACCCTATTGGTGGAGCTTCCCGGCTTTTCGTTCTGGCTTTATCTTCAGTTGGATTTGCAGTTTAAGTCCGAGATTTTGACGAAATGGCCTTTGATCTTTGCTTCAACCGATCGATTCTGGGAGGATTCTTCTCAACCGGTTTTCAAACCTCTCTGATTTTGCCCTGATTCACTGAGTTCGAATTAATTCTGATTTAGTTCAGAATTTAGTGGGCTTTGGGCTCATTTCTCTTAACTCTCCTTTAGGAATGGGCCTGCAAATAAATTAAACATTTAATTAAGACAATGCAAAGTTTATTCTATAATAAGTAGGAGAATATGATATTAAATGTGCAATATTAGTGACCAATCACACCCCCATACCTATCTTTTGCTTGTCCTCGAGCAAAACAACTAAACTATACTAAAGATTATTAGACCACTTTCGCAGGTCACGCGATTGCACTGAGCATGTGCAACAAGCCGTTAAACCTATAGGTTTTCCCTAGAGGACGAGTTTGTCTCGTGAGGGTTTTCAGTGGATTACACCCACAAAATCCATAAAGAAAGAGAAAAAAAAGAGTTAGTGTTTTCGAAAAGCATTTTGAAATAGAAAAATATTTAAAATATAATTGTAAGATTTAAGTAATCTATAAGTTATAGGAAAACTGAATTTTTCATTCCTAAACTTAGTCTCTATTCAAAAATTTGTTGTCAATCAAAGTAAGGAGTTAAATTGTACTTCTCATCTAGTCTATTACTTTACCCTAAGTCATATGCACCTTGTGACTGTGAATATTTTGACTAAGGGTTCATTAACTCTAACTCTTATGCCTTATTTATTTATATATATATATATTTTTTGTGGTATTTTTCTTAGTTCTATTAGGCTTTCTAATCTGCCCATGTAACGAGCTTTTAATCGATGACCCCCAAACTAAACGGTCTTAGGGCACCAGGTGAGAAAACACCCCAGGACTTAAGGACTCGAGCAAACAAGGCCACAAAACTAAGGATTTTATTATTTGAACCCCTTTTAGGCATGAATACTTATGCTTTATTAGGCACAAATACCCAGCTTAATCAGAGGATTTTTATATTTTTTTCTTAAACTTATCTAATCATCTTTCGCATAAATACTAAGGCTTGCTTAGGCCAAAGTACCTAGCTAATCAATAATTAGATTCGTTTATATTTTTTTCTTTTTTTTTATTATTATTTTTTTAAGGCATAATAATCTTTGTTTTTGAACCCTAAGTGTATAAGTTTATGAAGTGTGCATATTTCATCAAGGTAAAGATCAAGACTAAATTACTTTGACAAATTATCTTCCTAACCTAAAAATCAAACAAATAATCTTATTTTGACCAAGTATAAGAAATCTAATTTGGGTTTTCCTATTCCTTAAAATTGACTTAATTTCTTACAAAAAATATGTCAAAATATTGTTTCTATTTTCAAAAAGTTTTTAAAAGTAAAGAAAATGTTAAAAAAATTTTATAAAAAGAAAAACCTAAGTTATGTTAGAACCCTCCCCCACACCTATCTCATGCATTGTCCTCAATGTATGAATTAATGCATAGATGCATGGAAAAGAAGAAAGGGAAGGAAAATGTTACCTTAAGGTGGTGGTTCCGGTGATGGTCTGATTGGTCCACGAAATGCGGCCCAATCGACTTTTCGTGGAGTTCGGAGGAACCCACCAGAAATCTCTCTAATATAACCCATTAAAATGATATATGCATGAATGATTTTTATTAAATATTTGACCCCATCTAATTTCCAAATTCCATAATTAATTTTAGAGTCAAATTTGTCAACCGCCTTGTCCCAAAATGGAGTGTGAAAAGATAGAATGGTTGACTTGGACTCGGGAACTAATACCGACTCAGGAAGGTGACTTAAGTCAAGTAAAAGTTCAGGAGTCGAAATTGGTTTAGGAAGTGGTCCAAGTTAAGAAGTTGAAACTCAAGTCCACATTTATTTCCCACAATGGAATGTGACTTAATATTGGTGATTCAAGTTCAAGAATGATAGGTGTGGGAATCAAAACTGACTCTAAAATATTACTCAAGTCCGGTAACAAAATAGGAGTCAATATTGATTCGGGAATTTGAACTGGATCACAGATTTGAGAATCTAGGTCACATTTCTCATTGAGTTCAATGTCATAAAAATGAGAACTTGCCAATCTGTCAATAGAACTTTCAAAAGTGTAAAATTGGTCAAGTTCAATATGATCATCAAAGATGGGTGATTCAATTTCATGATGAATTGGCACATGATCCAATGTTGACTCGGGAAAGAGATTTAAATCAGGTGAAGACACCGGAGTCATTATTGAATCAGGAAGTAGAATTGAATCACTAAATTGAGGTTATGATCATATTCATTTTCAAGTTCTATTTCAGGAAAGGAATAACTTACCAAACTATCAATATTATTTCAAAATTTGGAGTTTGGGCAAGTTCAAATGATTATTCTGAAATGGAACCTTGTTTTTCAAAACAACATGACTCTTCGGCTCTAACAGAATGGTTAGTGACATCAGAACTGGTCAAATGGTGAGAACGTAGAGTTTTGACCATCATATCTATGTCACGATTACGAGCGTTTTGAGCTTGGGTCATGGCTTCAAGCATCTCTTTATAATTGATAGGTTCATTGTTTTGATAAAAAGATGAAGTGTTGTCTTGGAGTTGGTAGTGAAATTGTGAGTCCATCAGATTTTGTGATTTTTGTTTGGACTCACGCATACTCATTTCCAAAATTGATGGTTTTCTATTTGGACTGGTGGAACTGAGTATGAATCTTGGAAATATTGTGGACTAGGTGGATAAGGAGGACAAGTTGGCTGAAAATTAGACTCGGGGGAGATGAATCCCTACTGACTCTGTGAAGAGTTGAAATTATTCTGAAAATTATGGTTATAAGATTGGGGGCATGGGTTATATTGATTCGGATAAGACCAATCCGGCACACTAGGTTGGTTAAAGTTATGATATGCCGGGTTGGTAATATCCGAAAAAGAGGTCAGTGTGTAATATGAATTACTATTAAAATTGGAAAAATTGTTATTATAAGCCATATCACACAATAGAATACAAACAAAGAAAAAAATAAACAAATAAGCAAACAAATAAAAAGAAAAAATTCTAAACTAAGTTAGGGTAGACCTATGACCTAGACGACTCCTAACTGGTTAGACTGTCTACGGGAGGTATAATGCAGACTTTGACCACAAGCTAATCAGCCAGGTCAGGGCAAGATTGGTGGGAGGTTATCCGTCAAAGACGTTCCTTAATTAAATAACCACCAATCTTCGGGCTTTCGGCCCTTAATCCCTTTCCTAGATACTGATTTGGCAGGAGTCAAATTTCAACACCTTTCTCCCTTAGGATAATCTCCTAATTGAGTCCGAGATGTCCCTAGGCCCAATGTCTACTCATTTTTAGATAGGCTCGGTTAGTGAGTGCTTGGAATCTGATTTCTGGGCCAAGGAAGGGTGATTAAATCCCCACCATATCTTGTTATGAGGTTGTGCCCTTAAGATCAGTTTGTGCAAGTGTACAAGATATGTAAACAAGATTCACTCAAAGCGATGTAAATCAACCAAGAGATGAGTCCTATTCTAAATGCAATGCGAACGTACCTTGCACCAGCACTCTTCAACAGTAAAGTAAATGAATTGAAAAGACAAGTGCCTAAAATGCAAACGTCTAATCAATTTTTCAAACTTTTTAACAAGTATTTTACTGTTGGATTATTAGCAGGGTTCTGATGATATATAAAAAATAAAGTTTGCAGAAAACTATAATTTTGCAAAGCAACCAGCCCTGCAAAAAGACAGTCAGTAGTGATCTCCTTTTTGCCGCGGATCCGCGACCATAGCCGCGGAAACGCGGCAATCCAGAGGGTGCTTGGTCTCTATTTTCTGGAACAGAGGCCCAAGACCACTTATATGTTACTGCAATCTTTTTTTCTTGCTTTTCCTACCCTGTAACCTGCAACAGAGAAGAAAAATTCATTTTAGTTCAAAAATTCAATAAAAACCGTTACCCTCCCTGGCAACGGCACCAAATTTGATTGATGCTTGAACCTGCACACAAAATACGGAATTTCAGAACTTAAAAATAGAGATGTGCAAGTGCTCAATACTACCGCGATAGCAAGTGGCTATGCGGGTCGTGATCCACAGGGAGGGTTAGCGATAAAAGCGTTCAAAGTTTGTATTGAAATCTTTATAAAGAAAAACGAAGGTTCTTTGTTTTAAGAAATGAAAATGAAAAAGAAAGAGTTAGGTTAAAGTAGAAAGAAAACGATAGATGGAGAAGATGGAGAAAAATAGAGAATGACTATTTACAAAGAAATGGAAAAGGAGTGATGAAAGAAATCGTGTTGGTGATCTAAACTAAGAAATAAAAGAAAAGAAAGAAGAACTAAAAATAATGACTTACTTTCTTTTGACCAAAAGCTTACCTTGAATCTTTGGCGATGATGTTACCTTGAAGTGGAGGCGATCAGCGCATAGCCCATAAGTTTGATTATTGTCTCTTCCACATTACATCATCAAGACAAAACAAGCATGAAATGATACAGAGAGACTCAAATCCATCGTCATGAGCTATAGGTGGCACTCGCAAAGGCAAGGCTCTTTCGATATTTGTAGACTCACTTGGAAGACAATTGTACCAAAAGAAGAGTGAAGTAGAAAATAAGAAGAAGAAGAACACTAAAATGAAGTACATACAAAAAGAAAATACAGATTCGATTTCATAACAATAGAAGAAAAGAAAGAAACCTTACACCGGTGTCACTCTCAGCACAAGCTTCGTTCTCATTCTTCTATGAAAGTCTGATCTCCTCTGAATTACATAAATTAAAACTACAAATTACATGAAAAGAAAAACAAAAACCTGCACTAAAAAATGGAGAACTAGACTAAATCCTATCTCCGCATGGTCATCCCATTTTCCGTGCAAATCCTGCCCTTTTATAGGCAAAAACCCAACCTGCAGAAGAGGATAAAGATAGGGGGAGCAAACGCTCCCCCTAACTCCATAACAGAGCCGCAGAAATGCGGCTTTGGCCGCATTTCCACGGCCAGGGTGTGGCCACCTGGCCACACCCTGTTAGTGGAGCTTCCCGGCTTCTCGTTCTGGCTTTATCTTCAGTTGGA
This sequence comes from Agave tequilana, assembly GCA_038442645.1. Taxonomy (NCBI): domain Eukaryota; kingdom Viridiplantae; phylum Streptophyta; class Magnoliopsida; order Asparagales; family Asparagaceae; genus Agave; species Agave tequilana. The sequence goes on from JAVJIF010020481.1 coordinate 46,683, forward strand.
TTTGCAGTTTAAGTCCGAGATTTTGACGAAATGGCCTTTGATCTTTGCTTCAACCGATCAATTCTAGGAGGATTCTTCTTAACCGATTTTCAACCTCTCTGATTTTGCCCTGATTCACTGGGTTCGAATTAATTCTGATTTAATTCAGAATTTAGTGGGCTTTGGGCTCATTTCTCTTCACTCTCCTTTAGGAATGGGCCTGCAAATAAATTAAACATTTAATTAAGACAATGCAAAGTTTATTCTATAATAAGTAGGAGAATATGATATTAAATGTGCAATATTAGTGACCAATCAATCGTCCCTAAGTATTGACAGCGATGCTTATGCAGCTTCAGCACCAAAGGACATTCCCAAGGTTCTTAGCTGCGAAGCTAGAGCTAAAGCACTATTTAGTGCTAATTATCTCCATGGTGATAAAAAGAACAGGACATCATCCTATGCGCAATCCAATAGAGCCTCTGCGCTGGATCGCTTAGGCCCGACTGGGTCTAACTTGCGGGAATTCTTAACAAGCAAACGGAAGTCGGAACCTTTCCAAACTTCTTCTTCCTGTTATCAACAAGTGGGATGTCAGTTGGTAACAGTCCACTCAGTCCATTGCTGGCTACGACCAATCCTCATCACTCCTCCAGGCCGATGATCAGTTTTTAATCGACTCTCGGTGCAAGCTCCGGTGAAACATCGCTAAAGGGCCGTACAGCGAGATCTGCCCTCTGCATCCGTTAACATGATCGGAAGAGGACAAGAGCTGCGTAGGGGCAGACGAGCGTCCCATGACACTCCCTACAGCTCCCCAGATCCAGATTATAGCCTAGACCTGGGTGAAGTCTTGGTACATGAAGAAGGTGTCTTCCGAAATACCAGATCTAGGGTTGCAATGCCTTATAATTATGAACAGCCATCTTCCTCAACTGCAGTAACCTCATCAGAACCAATGAAAGGATTAGTCCAATAGTCTGATGAGGAGGACAAAGACAGTGGGTATGCCTCTTCGACGACATTCAGCTCGGTACGAACAGATAGAGTATCAGTGAATATGACTGATAACGGTAATGATGACCTTCGTCGACGGTTGGAAGTTCAGGAGAAAACTTCCAAGACCCAGCAAGAAGCTTTGGACAACATCCAACAGATGCTCGCTCAACTCCTTAATAACTAGAATAACAATGATACTGGGAGTAACCACGATGAGGAAGAACATCTTAGCAATGAACAACCAAGGACGGAGAAGTCAAAGGAGGGTTCTTCTTTGGACGCTGAAGTCCTTAAAGGCATCCAAGCTCAAATCGCATCCCTAACTCAGAGGGATGAACTAAAGAAAGTAGGGGCAGTCCGTCCTTACCCGCTGGAATGGGAACCAGCACATCTACTATTTCTGGTCTCAGACCGGTAACGTTATAGACAATGATGCTATCATGGCTAGGCTATTCATTGGACTTTAAAGGGGTAACATTCGAATGGTTCCGAAGTCTCCCTCTGGGCTCTGTTAATTCTTGGATCGACCTAGAAACCCGATTTCTTTCTCGTTTCTACGAGGATGATACCGAGGTAACCATGGATAAACTCCTCTCTACCGTACAGAAGAAGGGTGAATCTGTCCGTGGACTACATCGAGCGGTTCAGAAACTTGTCTCTGATGTGTCCAGCAGGAATGCCATTACCCATGCTCTTACAGACGTGCAAGCACAACTTCTTAGACCAAGTAGAAGTTCGCATGGGGGCTGTCAAAGCCCATACTTGAAAAGAACTGGTCGAGCAAGTTGAGATAGCCGAAAAGTCGGCTAAAAAGTTCGAACCATCCACCCCTAAAGGCAAATGGGGTATGAATAAAGGACGTGGCGACATGACACAGTCTTCTCAAGCCAAAGGGAAAGAGACTATGTCTGTAGAATTGTCTGGGGATGTTCAGTCAAAGGCCAAGAAGAGCGGCTTCAATAATCAGGAGTCTAAGTTTCCTCCGAAACAATACTCCTTCAAAGACGATAAAGTGGTCACAATATTCCATTTACTCCAAAAAGGAAATAAATTGAAGCACCTGGATGCTCGACGTCCAATGAAATAGGATGCACGAACGATCCCAAATACTGTCTCTTTCATAGGATGATTCATCATCCTACCGACAAGTGCTTTGTCCTCAAGGATAGAATTCAAGCTTTGGTCGACGCCAGAGTCCTGACGTTGAAGTTGTAAATCACCTAGAGGGGGGTGAATAGGTGATGGCTAATCTAATGGTCACTAAATGTGGAATTAAAAACTATTATGACCAAATTAAACTAATTACACTAAACACCACGTATAACACAAGAGTGTAGCCGAATTCCCCATGAAGGGCTCTGGACTAACTCCTCTAGATTCCCCTAGATAAGGGTTGAGGTGCCGCGTTGGCTCTCTTGATTGAATACAAGTGTTAGCAAACAATTCCCAAGCATAGACAATTAAGCACACAATGTATATCAAGCATATAAAGATTAAAGCAATAAACACATGCAAGATATAAACAAGAGATAGAGAGAGCAAGAGCAATCGCAAACACAAGGGATTTGTTTCGAGATTCGAGCACACTTGCTCTACATCCCCGCCTTCAACACATGAAGGATTTCCACTATGCTTGATCCTAATGGATCACTCCTCGGTGCCGCAATACCTACAAGCCCTTAGACTCTCTAGTCCCGTACACAACGCAAGCCCCACAAGCTCGCCGAGGCCGCACCTCAAACACAAGAGTTCGCACCCGAACTCGAAACACCGAGTCCCCACTAGGACCCGAAACAATGCGAACATACACGTCCGCCTCCTCAAAGATCAAAGATGAACTTTGGTGATCACAACTCTTGATCACCTAAAATTCTCTCACAACAAACTCCTATAGGTAGATATAGCAATGGATGGCTCAAGTGTTGTGTGAGAAAAACAAGGAAAGAGATGGTGGAGGAAAACTCAAGAAATCTCTTGTAACACTCTCTGATAAACTTCCTTTTGATAGGAAATATTTGCTCTCAATTTTGTGGAGAAAAACCTTTGAAAAGAGTAGGAAAAACTGGCTCTAAAAGTCTCCAAAAATCTTAATCAAAACAGCCCCCAAATGCCCCTTTTTATAGAGTCTGGAAAACTAGCCGTTGGGGTCTATCAGAACTGCCGGTCGACCGGGTTGGTCAACCACCAACAGTCAGAAATCTAACCGTTGGGGCTCCGGTCGACCGGCCCGGTCGACCGAGCCTCTGGAACAAAGAGCAGACTCTCTATCGGTCGACTGCTCGGTCGACCGGGGTTTTCCAGAGAGCAGAAGCTCTCTGGCGGTCGACCGGCCCTCCAGTGCACAGAGGCGTGCAAGCTGTACACGTCGGTCGACCGTGGCGGTCGGCCGACTTCAAGCTGCGGTCGACCGTCACGGTCGACCGGCTGAAGCCTGGTCAGGGAACTTAAGGGATTTAAAACTAAGTCATTTCGGCTCAAATAAATTCCCATAAAAATCATGAAAAATATACAAAAATAGTTTCAGTGTTATACTTTGATAAACAAACATGCTTGCATAAAATCAAGACATGTTACAAATAATTTGGACTATTTTTGTAACTTGGAAAAATTGGTTCAAAACAAAAATGGTATTTTTCCAAACTTGATTTTTCCAAAACTTTACCAAATACAAAAACAAGATATTTAAACTCTTTTAAAGCATAGGATGTATGGATATGATCCACTATACAAACATGATGAAATATCTATATTTTGACATTAAGCACTAAACATGGTTTTGGTTAAAACATGTAAACATTGAATACCAAAAACAAAACATGTATTTTCTAAAATAGAAAATCTTTTGTAAAAACAAAACTATCAAGAGTGTGTGTGTATATGTACTTGAGCAATCCACCAACTATTCTATCCTTTACATTTTAACTAAAAACAAAATCTTCTAAAACAAACCTAGACACAAGTCTTCATCATCTTGAAGTCTTCACTTGAAGCCTTCTTGACTTGGTCCAAATACCGTGCTAGCTCCAAAACTTGACTTTAAAACCTTTATTGAAGCTATGCACCAACTAAGATCTTGATCATGAATCTGTCACTAATTAAACACAAGATCATTAGTAAACATAACTACATGAGTTGATCATCATCAAAACTAGAGTGATGGGCCTTCGGGCCAACAATCTCCCCTTTTTGATGATGTCAAAACTCATGAAGTTATATATGCATGGATTAAAGTAAAGCTTCAAGGAAGCTCCCCTTAACTCATGCATAGAAAATAAACAAATAGATATGCAATGAAAGCACATAAACATGTATGCAAATATGGAGATAAACATGCTAACAAGCATAAAACAAATTCAAATTCTTTTTCTCCTATTTGCAAAACAAAACATATATGCATAAACATAAATACTACTCTTCTTTAATAATAAAGTAAGAAAACATGCATATATCTCAAATACTTCTCCCCCTTTTTGTCAATCAACAACAAAGGGGTTAAAGTAAAAACAAAATTTTTCTCCCCCTTTTTGTCATAAACAAAAGGATCAATATGGAGTAAAAGCAAAACAATCAATAAAAGTTTATATGCGATATACATTCATGAAGAGGAAGACGCTAAGTTAGCTTCCCTACATATATGCATTACATGAAAGAGGGATGACAAGCCCTAATTCACATAACGCATAATATGCAATACATAAGAGGAGATGTGAAGCTCCCCCTACACACGTGTACCACACAAAGAAGAGTTGTCAAGCTCCTCAATATAAGATATACTCATCATGAATCTATATGTAGAAGAGATGTTAAGCTCTCCTTGCATATAGAAAATACATATCAAGAAAATTTTAATTTTTCTTATACAAAAAATTTTTTTTTTAAAAGGTAACAGAGCTCTTGTAAAACAATCAAATTTAAGATACCAAATTGTAAATAATCATTATTGTAAATCATATGATATCAATTGAAATTTAACAAATATAAAATTGAGACATATTGATACCAAATGTAAACATAATAATAAAAAAAATTTATTTTTCATCATAAACTTTGTGCTTTAAAAATGTGAATCAATTGTAAATCAAGCATATATATGATTTGCATGTGCTTGATTTTTCAAAACATATATATGTATGGAAATGATAATATCAATTGACATTGAAGACATACATATATAGAAACAAAATATGAGTATATACAAAAATATCAATTGAGATACCAATTGAAAATAACAATGTAAATCATGTATATAGCTCATAACCTACCACCTTCTTATGCTCAAGATAAAAGATATTCAATAAGGCTTACAAGGCATACTCACCCAGCCATCCGCCCATGAAGGTAGGGGTTTTCAAAAATAGATTTGAAAGTATTTTAGCATTGAAAATCACTACCAATTGAAGAATAATTAACTAGTTAAAAGTAATTTTTGAAAAACTAGTTAAAGATCCTTCAAAACATGAAATCAAAACATATGTTTTTCATGAGTCATACCAAATACACAAGAATTGACACTCAAAACGATAAAGCTCATAAAAATGTTCATGAAATAAGGTCATAACAAAACAAATAAGGTGTGTGGTGTTCAAACATCATGTAAATAGCATTTTTCATGAAAATGATCATTGAAGCTCAAATTAAATATGAATATCATTTTTATAAATAAAGCATGAAAATTCATTTTTCTTTTAAAACAAACTTCAAGGTATATGTATGATTTATCCAATTCTAACAATATGCATACATATCCCAAACATAAAAAGAGTCCATAATGTAAATTGCATGAAGGCAAATGACTCAAGGGGTATACATGCATATTTATTAGATTTGAATAAATATTTACATATACATGAAGTAAAACATGAGAATAGGCAAAACATGTATAAATGAAAGAATAATCAAAACTAGCTTATACATGTGCATATAGTGGGTACAAATGAGCATGAAGTGCAAACATATATAAATCAATTTGTTCTCACTATTTGTACATGTATAAATATAAGTTTTGATAAATACTACATCTAATCATGTAATTACCACATGAAGCACAAAACACAAAAAAAAAACATGAACATGCTATATGATATAACAAATGAATATAACAAATGAATAAGCATGTAAATAACATTAAGAGTTTAGAAATAGTTACCAACTAAGGAACTATGTTCCAAAACTCCAAAACATGGTGGATGTCCCACCAAAACTCCTTGATAGCGATGCATCAAATATGTGTCCATCAAGTCCATGTGCATCCACCATCAAGGCACCAATTCTCTCACGTCGTGTGAGAGCCTCACCTACATCAAAAACACAAGGTGGGGGTTTTGGTACCCATTTTCTTTGGGTCCACGGGGGTTAGCATTTAATGGAACCCAAACATTAGCAAAATTTATATGATGTAATCTATCAAAACAAAACTTTGCTAAATGGCCTTTGCGGCCACAATGTGTACACTTGTACACCTTAAGATGCATATGTTTATGAGTGTGATCGTGGCGTGCAAATAGTGAATATGCATGATGAGAATGATGTGCATGAACATGTGGAGTTTGTTTCTTTGAAAACATAGACTCCAATCTATAATGATTAAATGCACATGAGCTCAAAGTTGAGCTCAAACTATCAATTTTATTTTTCAAAAGTTTAATCTCACTATCTTCAATGGTAGCATGTAGAGAAAGGTGAGATATAGAAATCATTTTTCTACTTTTTAGAAACTTTAACTTTTTCTTTTCACAAATTTTTCTTTTTAAACAAGAATTTTCTTGAAAAACAATTTCCTTTTGTTTTTCTGCCAAAACAAGTTCATTTTTCAAAGACATATTTCCTTCACATAAAGCATTCAATTTGGACATCAAGGAAATATTCTCATTTTTCAAATCATCTTTTCTTTTTCTAAACATGCAATATTATTTTTAAAAGAATCATTTCCTTATGCATGCAATCAAACTTCTTTTTCAAAATTTTATTATCTTTCTAAGCATGTCATATTTTTCAAGTAGGAGTTGACAAAAAGTGGTAAGCTCATCATATGACATATCATTTTCTTCATCTACCTCGGATTCGGTAGTTACCTCAAGGGGGTTATCCCCTTGGACCATGTAGCACACGTTGGAGGTGTCGCTTCCAACATCCGAATCGCTCCCCGCATAATATTGTTCTTTTTCGCCAAGGGAGAGGAGGGTGTTCCACACTACAAAAGCCAAATCAATATAAGCAACCCTAGATAAATAGTCATCATTTAGGGTACTCTTCAAAGCATTTAGGGCTTTTGTATTAGCCTCATTATTTTTGCCATTTAAACAATAATCATTTTAGTGATGGCAAGATAAACATGAATGCCTATGGCCTTGAGGTACAATGACATCTTAACCTTCCAAATTTCGATGTTAAGAATGTCAAACATAGGTGGTGACATGAAATCCATGGCGTGTGTACAAAAATATTGTGATTAGCTAAAATGAGGATCTTTAACTCTAGGTTGTAAGACCCAAATCAAGAGCACTTGGCTCTGATACTAATTGTAATCACCTAGAGGGGGGTGAATAGGTGATGGCTAATCTAATGGTCACTAAATGCGGAATTAAAAACTATTATGACCAAATTAAACTAATTATACTAAACACCACGTATAATATAAGAGTGTAGCCGAATTCCCCATGAAGGGCTCTGGATTAACTCCTCTAGATTCCCCTAGATAAGGGTTGAGGTGTCGCGTTGGCTCTCTTAGTTGAATACAAGTGTTAGCAAATAATTCCCAAGCATAGACAATTAAGCACACAATGTATATCAATCATATAAAGATTAAAGCAATAAACACATGCAAGATATAAACAAGAGATAGAGAGAGCAAGAGCAATCGCAAACACAAGGGATTTATTTCGAGGTCGAGCACACTTGCTCTACATCCCCGCCTTCGACACATGAAGGATTTCCACTATGCTTGATCCCAATGGATCACTCCTCGGTGCCGCAACACCTACAAGCCCTTGGACTCTCTAGTCCCGTACACAACGCAAGCCCCACAAGCTCGCTGAGGCCACACCTCAAACACAAGAGTTCGCACCCGAACTCGAAACACCGAGTCCCCACTAGGACCCGAAATAATGCGAACACACACGTCCGCCTCCTCAAAGATCAAAGATGAACTTTGGTGATCACAACTCTTGATCACCTAAAATTCTCTCACAACAAACTCCTATAGGTAGATATAGCAATGGATGGCTCAAGTGTTGTGTGAGAAAAACAAGGAAAGAGATGGTGGAGGAAAACTCAAGAAATCTCTTTTAACACTCTCTTGATAAACTTCCTTTTGATAGGAAATATTTGCTCTCAATTTTGTGGAGAAAACCTCTGAAAAGAGTAGGAAAAACTGCTCTAAAAGTCTCCAAAAATCTTAATCAAAACAGCCCCAAATGCCCCTTTTTATAGAGTCTGGAAAACTAGCCATTGGGGTCTATCAGAACTGCCGGTCGACCGCCAACGGTCAGAAATCTGACGGTTGGGGCTCCGGTCGACCGGCCCCGGTCGACCGAGCCTCTGGAACAGAGAGCAGACTCTCTGTCGGTCGACCGCTCGGTCGACCGGGGTTTTCCAGAGAGCAGAAGCTCTCTGGCGGTCGACCGGGTCGGTCGATCGGCCCTCCAGTGCACAGAGGCGTGCACGCTGTGCACGTCGGTCGACCGTGGCAGTCGGCCGACTTCAAGCTGCGGTCGACCGTCACAGTCGACCGGCTGAAGCCTGGTCAGGGAACTTAAGGGATTTAAAACTAAGTCATTTTGGCTCAAATAAATTCCCATAAAAATCATGAAAAATATACAAAAATAGTTTCAGTGTTATAATTTGATAAACAAACATGCTTGCATAAAATCAAGACATGTTACAAATAATTTGGACTATTTTTGTAACTTGAAAAAATTGGTTCAAAACAAAAACGGTATTTTTCCAAACTTGATTTTTCCAAAAATTGTTTTTCCAAAACTTTACCAAATACAAAAACAAGATATTTAAACTCTTTTAAAGCATAGGGTGTATGGATATGATCCACTACACAAACATGATGAAATATCTATGTTTTTGACATTAAGCACTAAACATGATTTTGGTTAAAACATGTAAACATTGAATACCAAAAACAAAACATGTATTTTCTAAAATAGAAAATCTTTTGTAAAAACAAAACTATCAAGAGTGTGTGTGTATATGTACTTGAGCAATCCACCAACTATTCTATCATTTACATTTAACTAAAACAGAATCTTCTAAAACAAACCTAGACACAAATCTTCATCATCTTAAAGTCTTCACTTGAAGCCTTCTTGACTTGGTCCAAACACCGTGCTAGCTCTAAAATTTGACTTTAAATTCTTTGTTGAAGCTATGCACCAACTAAGATCTTGATCATGAATCTGTCACTAATTAAACACAAGATCATTAGTAAACATAACTACATGAGTTGATCATCATCAAACTAGAGTGATGGGCCTTCGGGCCAACAGAAGTCAGAGTAAAAGAAAGTCACAGCAAACATGGTGACCCTCGAGTTCAGTAAAACCCCAAAGGTCACAGTTCCTGATGGGACTTATCCAATCCCTGCACCACGGCTGGAAGTCAAACATCCTGTAGCTAAAACTCGAGAGAATAAGGGTCTTGTTCCGTTGACACTGGAGATAGGGGAAATCATGTGGATACACCAGACCTTGTCCAAGATGAACAATAGGATTCAAAGAAGTCCAAGTTGAAGGGCAAATCTTGCAATGTCATCTCCATCCTGCCAGACGATGGCAATCTTACATCAGCTTCTCTCAGCGATTCTGAAGGAGAAAAGCACGCTTGCACAGCGTAGGCTAAAGTACCTCAGCCAATGGGTACTCGATTCGGAAAATCATACTTAAAACAGTATGAGAAAGCTACTGACGAGACACAACAGCAAACGACGTCAGTACAAGTACCAGCACCCGCTTCAATTCCAACTAAGGGAAAGGAGAAGCCAAAGGAAGTCCGGTTCGACCTTGTCCTGAAGAAGCCTCAGGCCCAGGGCTTGACACGCCCTTCCGTTTTGATATATTGGCCCAGCTGGCTAATATTCCGGCTCGTATTACCATACATGAACTCCTTCGTCTCTCAAAAGAGACAAGAGAAGCACTCAGAGATGCATTGGCCAATTCAGAGTCATTCCTGACATACATGCCAGAATCCCTAAAGATGACGCTCAGTCTTCTTGCCCTGAATGCCATCATGTATAGTCAAAGGTACCCGCTATTACTTTTACAGCGAAAGATATGCTTCTCAAGGATAACAAGCATGATCAACCTTTGTACTACACCGGATACATCGGCTCGACATGCATTGAAAGAATACAGGTTGATCCGGGGTCTGCACTTAGCATCATCCCCAAAAGGCTCCTCTACTTTCTCGGTATTCCGCTATATAGGTTGTCCGCAATCACTACTACAATATACGGTTTTAATGCCGGGAGTAGTCATCCACTTGGGAAAATTCGACTCCGTTACCGAATCGGGAGCCTGAAGTCAGAAGTGACGTGCTATGTCATTGATGCTGACACATCATACAACTTGCTACTAGGACGACCGTGGATCCACGCCAACTGGATCGTTCCCTCCACTCTGCACCAGTGCTTCAAATATGTTGAAGATGATGCAACAGTACGAACTATCTTCGCTGAGAAGCAACTAATCAAAGGGTGGAAAATTACTTTACTGACGCTCTCTTGTATCAAGAGAGCGGTGAAACATCGAAAGAATCATTGCCGGACGATGATGATAGTGGCAATGAGACAGACTCAGAATCTGAAGCAAACATGCCAGCCATTTTGATTGGTGAACCAATTATAGCATGCCTTAATAATCCCAATGTAACACTCCTTCTGAAGATAAGGGCAAATGGATAATTAATGATAATATTTCTTTTGATTATCCTGTGAGTGTTGGGTTGTTTAAATCCATTACAGATAGCTCTCTGCACATGCCTTTACATAAACCAAGTGCATCCGGCACATCCATGGAATCTATAGAAGGGGCCGTTTTAGTGATCCCTCCATCCAAAGAAGGTCAGTTACCAATATATTCGATAAAGCCCAACCACGAGGGTCCACAATCACAGATTCAAGTTCAGACTCAGACACCCCATAAATTTTCCATTATGCGCGACCAGCGCACCATATGATGAAGAAAATGGGGTACAACCTGAAGCATGGGAAGGGCTTGAATTTTAGAAAAGAAAGACTTGCTACGTAACTTTGTGCCGAGAGGGAAACCTGCAAATTACTACGATAATACATGCAGGGGGTTGGGATACGTTACACCCACACCACCAGCAACGGTTCAATCCAAGGATGACGAACAGATTCCATCACATCTGCCTCTTCCTCCGAGTGGGACTCAGATGTCAGCGTGGGAGTGATGTTCGACAATCTCACCATTAACATGACTTCAAGCAGTCAATTGGAGCTAGGAGAACCTACTAACGAGGAATCGTGGGCTCAGCAATTAATCTCTTATGGGAAAAGCGATTCGAATCGCATGAACCACCTACTGAAGATAAGGTGATTCAAGTCAACCTGGGTAGTCAAGATCACCCTAAACCCACCTTTATAAGTGAAAGCTTATCACTTATGAAAAAAGAAGAATTGATTGCACTCATAAGAGAGTATATAGATGTTTTTGCATGAAACTACGAAGACATGCCCGGACTTGACCCATAAGTAGCCATGCATCATCTGAACATCAAACCTGACGTCAAGCCAGTCAAGCAGCAACAACGTCAGTTTCGTCCGAACATTATGGAGGCTATTGAAGTCAAAGTTTGTAAGCTCATTGCATATGGCTTCATACGGGAGGAACAACATCCAGATTGGGTTGCTAATATCGTTCCCGTCCTCATGAAGAATGGAAAATACGAATCTGCATCGACTACTGTGATCTCAATACAGCTTGTCCTAAAGACGAATTCCCATTGCCCATCATCGATGTCATGATTGACAATACCTGTGGATTCGAAGAATGTCTTTCATGGACGGCTTTTCAGGGTACAATCAGATTAAGCTATATCCCGACGACGAGAAGCATACTTCGTTCAGAACACCATCGGGGGTATACTGTTACACTGTTATGCCCTTTGGGCTAAAGAATGCCGGAGCAACCTATCAGCGGGTAATGAACATAATTTTTCGCGATCATCTCTGAAAAATGGTAGAACGCTATGTCGACGACATTGCTGTCAAAAGTCGCAATTAGAATGACCATCTTCGTGACTTGAGAACGATGTTCAACATAATGCGGGCTCATCAACTAAAAAATGAATCCGACAAAATCCTTCTTGGGAGTTTCGAGTGGCAAGTTCCTTGGATTTATTGTTACATCAAAGGGGATTCATCTTGATCCAGACAAAGTCAAAGCCATTCAGAGCATGCATCCACCAAGGAATCTCAAAGAGCTTAGAGGCTTGCAAGGTAGACTGGCTTATATCAGAAGATTCATCGCAAATCTCTCAGGCCGCTGTCAACCATTCACCCGGCTCATGAAAAAGAGTGCTTCCTTCATATGGGATCAAGCTTATCAGGAAGCTTACGAGGATATCAAGAAATATCTCACAAAACCTCCAGTCTTGGTAGCTCCTGTTGGTCTAGAGGCCTTCCACTCTAGTTTTGATGATGATTAACTCATGTAGTTATGATTACTAATAATCTTGTGATGTTTAGTTTCAGATACTTTATCAAGATATTGGTAGGTGATTAGCTTCATCAAAGATGGTTTGGAAGCTTTCACATGGTAATTCGAGAGCTCGAGCATCAAAGATCATATATAGCACTCGTTGGAGTCAAGCTCGTGGATCACGGTTTGGATCGAGTCGGCTTGAAGACGGAGTTCATCAAGAAGACTTCGGTACATAGTTTAATTTAGTGTTTAGATCCATTTGTAAAGATTAGATAGTGTGGTATGCTCAAGTTCACAACACACACACGTTTCATGTTTAATATTGGTTTTTCGGTTTTTGTTTAACCGATCTTAGTTTTCATGAATAGATAGTACCAATACAAGTTTACTTTGTTTAAATGTATATTAGCTATGTTCTATATACATACATGCTTCAACTGTTTGAACAAACTTAGTTTGATAGTCTATTTCATGAGTTTGGTATTTTGTATTTTAACAAAACGTATTTTTGATTTTTAGTCAAAAACAATGATATATATATATATATATATATATATATATATATGTTTTATGTATATTGGATTCCTATCCATATGCAACATGCTTCAAAGTGTTTAAATATCATATTTTTATAATTGGATGAGTTTTGGACAAAACGTATTTTCAATTCAAAAATTCAAGTTTTGGAAAAAACGGATTTTGTTTTTCGGCAATATTTCCATAACACAAAAATGGTTCAAAAAGTTTGAAATTTGTGTTGAAATTTTTAACACAAGTTTGTTTATCATTGTATTATGTTAAAACTATTTTTTTGGATTTTTAGAGAGTTTTATGGGATTTTTTAGAAATTAAAAAACTCAGTTTTCCAGTCCTGAAATGCAGCTTGCTAGGCTCTGGCGGTCGACCGGACCGATTGACCGGACCCAGAGTCGGTCTACCAGACCGGTCGACCGACGAGCACAAAACGTGCACGCTTGGCCAGCCACTTGGGCCGGTCGACCGAGCGGTCGACCGACTGCAAGTACCCCACTCTCGGGTGGGGCGGTCGACCGACCGGTCGACCGTAAGGCTTGGTCGGTCAACCGAGCGTCGACCGGCCAGAGAGCAATTTGCTCTCTGGATTGGGACGGTCAACCGAAGTTCCAACGGTCAAATTTTTGACCGTTGGCGGTCGACCGGGCCGGTCGACCGCCAGCCGCCAAGGCTGAAAATCAGCCCCAACGCTAGTTTTCCAATGGGGCTATTTATACCCCATTTGAAGTGTTTTCCCCCAAGTTTTTCAAGAGCCAAAAATCTACATTCTTCTAGTGTTTTATCCAAGTTTCAAAAAGAGTTTTTAGAGCTTCAAAGTTTTCATCTTCATTTGTTTTTAGGGTTTGGAAAAATCAAAGAAAATTTGGATTTGGGATATTTGCTTAGTTCTTCATTTCTATCAAATACAAGTTATTTTCCCAAGTACTTTTCTTTGTGTTTTTGTTTCCAAACTCTTTGTTTTCCATACTTGAGCTATATCATACTATCCTATCTATTTAGGATCTTTATTTGTGGAAGAAGGTTGTTTGTGGTTGAAATAGACCACCTTGTTGTAACCCTCCTTGACTTGTTGTATCCCTCTTGGGTAGAGGTTGATTTGGAGTGGTGGTTAGCTCCCTCTTTGTAGAGGTTGAGATTGTGGTTTACTCCCTCTAATGTGAGGTGGAGTTGGTGTTGGATTTGTATCCCTCTTTGTGAAGAGGTGGATTGTGATTGTTTGGCTAAGGGCCTACCCCTCTTGTGTGAGGTGGTGATTGCATTGCCTCTGGGTGAGGTTGTATTGGTTGAGAGAGGAGTTAGGTACTCCTACTTATTGTATTGCCCCAAAATCCTCAGTGGAGGTTCCCCGTGTGGGAGTCCTAGGTGGACAAGTTAGTGGATTGAAAATCCTTCTCGGTGAAGGCGGGGACGTAGAGCTGGGTGCTCGAACCTCGAAACAAATCGTATTGTTTGCGTTTGATCCATTGACTCTTACTCTCTCTCTCTTTTTGCTTTGTGCCTTGCATCATTCATATTGTCATATCATTATATGCTTGTTTGATTGTGCGTGCCTCGCTTGTGCTTAACCACGAGAGCTTCATATAGCGCCTCAACTTTTATTCAGAGGAATCAAGAGGAGTTAGTCCAGAGCCCTTCATCGGGAATTCAGCTACACTCGTTGGTTGCATTAAGTGTTGTTGCAATTAGTTTTTAAATTCCGTATTTAGTTTATTAGATTAGCCTTATCACCTATTCACCCCATCTAGGTGATTTCAATTGGTATCAGAGCCTACACTCCTGATATTAGGTTTAACCATCTAGGAGTATGATCTTGGTTAGCTAATCTATCATTTGCATTTGTACACTTATATTATTTACACACACTCATGGATTGCTTATCACCTCCCATGTTTGATGTCTCCAACATTGACATGTGAAAATTTAGGATGTCTATGTATTTGAAAACCCTAGGCTTGCATGTTTTCCTTGCCGCTACCAGAAAACTATCTTGGTAATAGCAAGCATATAGAGGCCAATGCACAAGCCCTTAAGGCACTTAGAAGCACGCTTAACAAAGAATATCTTTCTATTGTTTCTAACTGTGATTCCGCCTTTGCAGTGTGAAACACGTTGACCACCTTCAAGCTTCAATTGCCAATTCCAAGAGAGGATGAATCTAGTGGAGAATCCGAGCAACAATACTACATGGTCCAAGGAATGACTCCCTTGAGGTATATTCGGAATCTCAATTAGATTGTGATGATGCTAGTTCTTCATGTAATGACTATATTGATCCTGATGCTTTGAATGAAGAACTTTCCATTGTTTGTAAAAAACTGCTAGATAAATATAATCTTTTGAAAAAGAAGACTTTCGCTTTAAATAAAGAAAATGAAAAGTTATCTTCTAAAATTGAGATCGTTTTGCAAGAGAAAGTGAAGATTTCTAATGAGAGGGATTCATTGAAGTCTAAACTAGATCTTGCCCTAAAAGAAAATGAATTTTTGAAAAAATAGAAATGATTGCAATGAAGTTTTAAAAAAAATAAAGCTATAACTTCAAAACTTGATTTTGTTGTTAAAGAGAATGATTCTTTGAAAATAAAAATTGCTTCAATTTAAAAAGATTTAGAAGTTTGCTTAAATGAAAATAAATCTTTGAAAATTGATATTGATTCATATGTTTGTCATGCTAGTGTAGCTTATTCACCTAGCTTACCTTTTGCATGCACCTCTTCTAAGATTGAAAATGATATATCTTTGCTTAAGAAGAGTGTTGATTGTTTGGGCTCCACTTTGAGCCAATGTGCTTTAAATCATACACACTTGGAATCTATGTTTCTAAAGAAACAAGTTCCTTTTTGCATGCACACCATACACGACATACACATGCTCCTCACGGACACACCTATAACACGATGTATGCTTATGTGTACACTTGTATACATTGTGGAAGTAAGGGCCACCTTGCTAAATTTTGCTATGATAAGATACATGATGTAAATTTAGCAAATAAATTTATTTGGGTTAGGAAAGGTGCTAACCCCCATGGACCAAAAAGAGTATGGGTACCAAAGACCACCCCTATTGTATTTGATGTAGGTGTGGGCTCTCGCATGACGTGAGAGTTATGGTGCCTTGAGGTGAATGCGTTTCAAACTTAAAGATTACTATTTGGATGCATTACATTCAAGGGGAGTTTGGTGGACAAGACCACCGTGTTTTGGAGACTTGGAGAGTTGCCTTTCTAGGTTTTGGTAACGATCTCTAACTCCCGTTTATTGTTTACATGCTCTTCATATTGTTGATTTCTAGCATGTCATGTTTAAATAGTCATTATGCCATATGCCATGAGATTTTGATTAGTGATATACATGTTTAGTTATTTGAGACACCCATGTTTAATATGGACCCATATTTTGTGTTCTCATATTTGTTTAGCTAATATGTATATCATGGATCTAATGCATGTGTATTTACATAATGATCATATATGTTTTATTTTGATTTTCATATTTCATGTTTTGATTACTTGTTAGAATGTTAGTTTTCATTAAAATTAGGATATATACTTGTACAACTAGTGAGCCACAAATAGACCATTATATGTTTGTGCTTAAACGCATTTGTACTCATTAGATGTACTAGTATAGCCTAGTTTTGATGATTCATACATTTAACTTGTATTCTCATTTATTTGACATGTTTTTTATTCATGTATATGTCTATCTTGTCTAAACTATTAGCTATACATATACATCCTAGAGCTACTTGCCTTCATGCATATACTTTTGTGGACTCTTTCTGTTTGGATATGTATGTATACTTTAGTTTGTACATGACATACATGTACCTTGAGGATTCTAGTTTTGATGATTTTCATGTTTTATGGAATATAGTTTTGTTTTATTCCTTGCTTGAAGAATTTCGTACTAGTTTATAAAGTTTTTCATATAACTAGTTCGTATTCTTCGCTTTGGTAGAGTTTTTCAAACATACTACATTTTCAAACCTATTTTTGAAAACCCCTACCCATTTACGGGCGGTTGGTTGGGCGACTATGCCTTGTATGCTTAATATTAAATCATTTTAAAACATGTGCATGAAATGGGTGGTAGGAAATATGAGTTATACACTTGATCATATTATGTTTTCAATTGGTATCATTGGATCGTTTCAATTGGTATCATATTGACATTTTATTTGTATACTCATATATATGTTTTATATATGTATGCTTACTCTTCATATAGTATCAATTTCGATTGGTATCTAATTTTCATACATATATACACTTTAATTGTGCTCAAAGATATCACAAATTTGGGTTATGCTAAGCTTGATTTTTAATGCATATCATATTTCAATTTATTAGTTTTCAATTGGTATTTATACAAGCTTATGCATCATTTTATTTGGTATTTTATAAAGGGGGAGAAAATTCGTATTTCATCTTTTAATTGGTATTTGGTTTACCTTTGATTTCCACCCCCATACTTTATGATGAAAAATGATTGAAAAATGAATATTGATTTTAATTTGATATCATATGCTCTTAATAAAAAATTATCTTCAATTGGTATCCATATATTTCAATTCGTATCTATTGATCTATTCATTTCAATTGGTAAATTTAAATTGGTATCAAACTATTTTCTTTCATTGATATCAAAATTTCATTGTTATTTCAATTGGTAAAATGTTTCAATTACAATTAGAATTTAAAATTTATATTGTTTTGTATTATGTTTTACCCCTTTGTTGATGATTGACAAAAAGGGGGAGAAGTATTTGGAGAAGTATTTGGTATATATGCATGTTTTCCTTGCTTTATTCAAAGGAGGAGAAGTATTTGAGTTTACATGCATATTTATGTTTTGATGTTTTGTTGTTATTGATATCAAGAGAACATGTTTTTGTTTTATTGGTATCAAGAGCATTCATTTAAGAACTTGTTTATGTTAAAGAAAAAGGAATTTATTTTTTGGTATCAAGAGCATGTTCATTGTTTTATGCATGCTCATGTTTGGTATTCATTGCATATATTTATTTTTTTTATTGCTACAAATGAGTTAAGGGGGAGCTTCTTTGAAGCTTTACTTTAATCCATGCATATATAACTCCATGAGTTTTGTCATCATCAAAAAGGGGGAGATTGTTGGCCCAGAGGCCTTCCACTCTAGTTTTGATGATGATTAACTTATGTAGTTATGATTACTAATAATCTTGTGATGTTTAATTTCAGATACTTTATCAAGATATTAGTAGGTGATTAGTTTCATCAAAGATGGTTTGGAAGCTTTCACATGGTGATTCGAGAGCTCAAGCGTCAAAGATCATATATAGCACTCGTTGGAGTCAAACTCGGTGGATCACGGTTTGGATCGAGTCGGCTTGAAGACGGAGTTCATCAAGAAGACTTCGGTACATAGTTTAGTTTAGTATTTAGATCCATTTGTAAATATTAGATAGTGTGGTATGCTCAAGTTCACAACACACACACGTTTCATGTTTAATATTGATTTTTTTAGTTTTTGGTTTAACCGATCTTGGTTTTCATGAATAGATAGTATCAATACAAGTTTACTTTGTTTAAATGTATATTAGATATGTTCTATATACATACATGCTTCAACTATTTAAACAAACTTAGTTTGATAGTCTATTTCATAAGTTTGGTATTTTGTATTTTAACAAAACGTATTTTGGATTTTTAGTCAAAAACAATGATATATATGTTTTATGTATATTGGATTTCTATCCATATGCAACATGCTTCAAAGTGTTTAAATATCATATTTTTATAATTGGATGAGTTTTGGACAAACGTATTTTCAATTCAAAAATCCAACTTTTGGAAAAATACGGATTTTGTTTTTCAGCAATATTTTCATAACACAAAAATGGTTCAAAAAGTTTGAAATTTATGTTGAAATTTTTAACACAAGTTTGTTTATCATTGTATTATGCTAAAACTATTTTTGTGGATTTTTAGAGAATTTTATGGGATTTTTTAGAAATAAAAAAACCTAGTTTTCCAGTCCTGAAATGCAGCCTGCCAGGCTCTGGCGGTCAACCGACCCAGAGTCGGTCGACCGGACCGGTCTATCGATGTGCACAAAACGTGAACGCTTGGCCAGCCACTTGGGCCGGTTGACCGAGCGGTCGACCGACTGCAAGTACCCCACTCTCGGGTGGGGGCGGTCGACCGACCGGTCGACCGTAAGGCTTGGTCGGTCGACCGAGCGGTCAACCGGCCAGAGAACAATTTACTTCTGGATTGGGACGGTCGACTGGGCGGTCGACCGAAGCTCCAATGGTCAAATTTTTGACCGTTGGCGGTCGACTGGGCCGGTCGACCGCCAGCCGCCAGGGCTGAAAATTAGCCCCAACGGCTAGTTTTCCAATGGGGCTATTTATACCACATTTGAAGTATTTTTTCCCATGTTTTTCAAGAGCCAAAAATATACATTCTTCTAGTGTTTTATCCAAGTTTCAAAAAGTTTTTAGAGCTTCAAAGTTTTCATCTTCATTTGTTTTTTAGGGTTTGGAAAAATCAAAGAAAATTTGGATTTGGGATATTTGCTTAGTTCTTCATTTCTATCAGATACAACTCTCAAATACAAGTTGTTTTCCCAGTACTTTCCTTTGTGTTTTTGTTTCCAAACTCTTTGTTTTCCACACTTGAGATATATCATACTATCCTATCTATTTAGGATCTTTATTTATGGAGAAGTTTGTTTGTGGTTGAAATAGACTATCTTGTTGTAATCCTCCTTGACTTGTTGTATCCCTCTTGGGTAGAGGTTGATTTGGAGTGGTGGTTAGCTCCCTCTTTGGTAGAGGTTGAGATTGTGGTTTACTCCCTCTAGTGTGAGGTAGAGTTGGTGTTGGATTTGTATCCCTCTTTGTGAAGAGGTGGATTGTGGTTGTTTGGCTAAGGGCCTACCCCTCTTGTGTGAGGTGGTGATTGCATTGCCTCTGGGTGAGGTTGTATTAGTTGAGAGAGGAGTTAGGTACTCCTGGTTATTGTATTGCCCCAAAATCCTCTGTGGAGTTTCCCTGTGTGGGAGTCCTAGGTGGACAAGTTAGTGGATTGGAAATCCTTCTCGGTGAAGGCGGGGACGTAGAGCTGAGTGCTCGAACCTCGAAAACAAATCTTGTTGTTTGCGTTTGATCCATTGACTCTTACTCTCTCTCTCTTTACTTTGTGCTTTGCATCATTCATATTGTCATATCATTATATGCTTGGTTTGATTGTGTGTGCCTCACTTGTGCTTAACCACGAGAGCTTCATATAGCGCCTCAACTCTTATTCAAAGGAATCAAGAGGAGTTAGTCCAGAGCCCTTCACTGAGAATTTGGCTACACTCGTTGGTTGCATTAAGTGTTGTTGCAATTAGTTTTTAAATTCCGCATTTAGTTTATTAGATTAGCCTTATCACCTATTCACCCCCTAGGTGATTTCAGCTCCCACATCAGGGAAACTATTCTTACTTTATGTGAAAGTTATGGACCATTCTCTTGGTGCCCTGCTTGCTCAAAAAGACGACAATGGTCACGAACAAGCTATTTATTATCTGAGCAGGACTCTGATAGGGGCGAAATCTCGCTATAATCCTATTGAGAAGGAGTGCTTAGATCTTGTCTTTGCCGTTAGAAGACACAACATAATTTGGTTGGCCAAACCATACATGTCATCTCCAGAGTGAATCCTTTGCGTCTTCTTATGACGAAGCCAGGATCATTAAATTCAAGATTAGCTAAATGGGCACTTCTTTTGTCTCAATACGATATGCTCTTTATCCCTCAAAAGGCGGTTAAAGGCCAGACTCTTGCAGAGTTCTTGGCTGCTCATCCAATTCCAAAAAACTCAAAACTTCATGAAGATATTCCAGATGAAGTTTTCGAATCTAATATAACTTCAGAGGATAAAGTTTGGCAGATGTTCTTTGATGGAGCATCACGAATAGGCCCTAAAGGGAAGATCATTGCCAGTGTGGGAGTTATGTTTATCTCTCCACAAAATCACGTCCTTTCTAGAGCATTTTTCTCTGACGGAATCATGCTCCAACAATGTGGTGGAATACAATGCTCTACTTATTGGCCTTCAGCTCGTCCACGAAATGGGGGTACGCTACCTTGAAGCTTACGGTGATTCAAAATTGATTATCAATCAGGTTAAAGGCGAATATGAGGTCCGTCACGAAGACTTGGTGCCTTACTATCACGCAGTCATCGAAATGGCTAATCTGTTTCATGGTTTTTACATCAGGCACGTATCTCGATCTCAGAATACTAAGGCAGATGCTCTTGCTACATTAGCAACAACGCTAGCCTTACCAGTCGACATCGAGTATCACCTTACAGTGGCGACTCGACACCTTGTCTGCTCTAAACATATGTTAAGAACCAGAGAGGTCTATAATATCTCGACGGATCTTGAGCCGAGAGATTGGCGATTTCCTTTCATCGACTATGCTCTACATGGTCTGTTGCCAGACGATCCTAAAGAAGCGGAATCTATCAAATGAAGGTCTCTTCGTTTTTACTACGATCCAACTCTGAAGACACATTACCGTCGTTCATATGACGGTGTCCTCCTCCGTTGCCTTTCTAATTCAGAGGCGGCAGGAAGTGCTTAAAGAAGCACACAATGGCATATACGGAGCTTATCAGCCAGGTCCAAAACTTAAAGACAGATTGCATAGGCATGGATATTATTGGCCAACCATGATAGCCGATGCCATCCAATATGCACGAAGGTGTAAAACATGCCAAATTCATGCGGACTTCATACACAAGCCTCCGGAGTTGCTCCACCCAACTGTGGCTTCATGGCCATTTGAAGCATGGGGAATCGATGTCGTAGGGCCAATCAGCCCCTCTTCGACAAAAGGGCACCGGTTTATCCTGGCGATAACCGATTACTTTTCAAAGTGGGCAGAAACCATACCACTGGTTGAAGTCAAAACTTCCAACGTGATTAATTTCATCAAACACCATGTCATTCATCGATTCGGTGTCCCTAGGCGGATCATCCATGATAACAGTTCCCAATTTGCAAGCCAGGTATTCTATCGGTTCTGCGATAAATACCGAATTCAGAATGTGGCTTCAATTGCTTATAATCCCGCCGCTAATGGCTTGGCGGAAGCATTCAACAAGACAATTATTAAGTTACTCAAAAAGTTTGTCTCCTCGAATAAGCGAGATTGGAATGAGAAGCTGAGTGAATGTCTTTGGGCCTACCGAATCACGGTTCGGACCCCGACAGGCAATACGCCTTTTTCCCTGGTGTACGGGTATGAAGCAGTCATACTGTTGGAAATTTAGATGTCGTCATTACGAGTCACTCTGGTCACAGATCACATCAGAGGACAATGATCGGTTGCGTCTTCAAGAGCTCGAAGCCCTAGAGGAGAAGCGGTTACAAGCTCAGCAGCACATTGAGTTGTATCAAGCCGGATCTCAAAAGCCTTCAATAAGAAGGTCAAATAAAGAGTCTTCCAGAAAGGAGATTTGGTTTTAGCCATCAGACGTCCAATGATCATGACTCACAAAACTAAAGGCAAATTTCAGCCCAAATGGGAGGGACCATTTGTAATAGAAACAGTCTATTCAAACGGAGCATATCGCCTTATGACTTCAGAGGGTGGTTTACTCATGATGCCGATCAATGTCAAGTTCCTAAAGAAGTATTATCCTTGATTAAGGATCATTCTCATGATCAAGTTAACATTACACCTCTGATCAAGACCTTCAAATCCAAGGTACGCAGAAGGAGCGCCCCTCTCTTTCTCCAAATGAGATCATACAACCATAAACCAGTAGGAAGCTGATCATACACTGGTTGTCTCAGAGAAGAATCAAGGTTACACATGCGCTAACCATTCGATCCAACACCTTTAACGATTAAGGATAGAGGAAAATGTTGGCCTTTAAGCCCAACATAAGTTCTCGACAACTCATTATGCTGAGGGGAAAAACATGGCCAGCCCGACTCAAACGGTAGTTGGTAAAGGCATATCAAACCCGTTGACAGCTGAGGATTTGCTAAAAATCCTAAGGGACTGGTTGATAAAAACAAGGTACAAGAAGTTATTGCACAAGAACTAGGTATAAAAGATATGGTTCAATGTTTAGAGTTCACCTTTGGTTCTTGTTCACTTCAAATATGTAATTGATATACCTTGTCCAATCTTTCGCTATAGCATATAGCTATACCGAGTCGAACCACAAGGAGAGCTAGCGTAGAAGCGTTACGATACGAGTGAGAAAAGGAAACGAGAATTCTTCTCTTGCTTAAAAGAATGAATAAAACACAAAGAAAGGAATGAAAGAATGTATGGATATGTTCATGGTGGTAAGTGAAAAGAAATCAAGATCAAGGTTGTTGTATTCACACTAAAAGGAAAGAAAACTTTAGAAAACTTGAATGAAAGAAAACCATGACTAGCTAACCTTAACTACCTTGCTAAAGACTTACTAAACTCCGTGATAGTGATGCGTGCCTCATGTTGATTCATTGGCATAGATATGTCTTGCGTATTGATCTAATTACTTTCCCACTTAGATGATGGAGATCATTCTTGGACTTGTCTTGTAGCCTCCATAGATGGTCATAGGCCTACAAATTAGACTTTCAATAATGGAATCAAAAGAGCTACACTCAAGGGATGCAAATGAAGAACATACAACATTCAAGAATCGACATAATGAAGTTGTACATCAAATAGCATATTGGTGATCCATCTCCATGTTCCATCAAGGCACTAGTTCAAAGACTAGGCTCTAAGTGAGGCACACATGAATCATATGGAGAATTACAACAAGATCTTGCCAAGAAATGAAAAGAAACCCATCGGAGAAGAGAAGACCATACAACTTGCAAGATGAAGTAAAGCAATCACCCATGAGTTAGAAGTTAGCAAGGTAGTGGTTAGCTAGTACATGGAGAAAGAATTAGCTACACACCATTACAAAAGAAAAGCTAAACATGAATTAAATTGCAAGAAAGTAAACAAAGCAAGTAAGGAAAGAAATCAAACTAGAATCAAGCTCAAGTAGAGAAGTAGAGAATGGATCAATCCTTGTATAGCTCCAAGTTGTCACTCCTTGATGATACAAGCTCTCTCTCTCATACAACTCTCTCTTGCAATGAAATCTAGGGAGAAGAAGATCATAGAGAGCTAAAAATCCTAAAGAAAAATCTAACAAAATTACAAGCTTAACACTAATCTCTCTCTCTTCTCTGATCAGTCTTTGCTCGCAGGTGAAGGTGCACTATTTATAGCAGAAAGGAGAAGCTTCGAGAGCCAAGGTGGTTGCCACAAAATCCGGGCTCAACGGCCCTAGATCTGCCGCGCCCAAGCCGCGGATCGCGGCAAGATCCTGGCCGTTGAGCCAGATCTTTCTGTTGAAGGTTGTTGAGAGTTAGTTTGGCCACGTGGTATATCTAGAATCTTCGTTTGTTGGGCGGATCTTTCTGGATCTGGATTTGAATTTGGCTTTATCTTTAATCTTGAATTAATCACTTAATTATTGCTAATTAAGTAATTAATTGGCTATCTCTCCTTTAAGTGTGTACCTGCAAATATGTAGAGAAGAGGAGTAAAAATCACATATTTATTTGTAATATGCATGGGAGTTATGATGTACAATATGCAATATTGGATACTAATCACACCCCCACACTTATTCTTTTGCTCGTCCCGAGCAAAACTAAGAAAAAGAAAAGAAAAATCTAAACTACCAATTTATTTACACCACTTTCGCAGGTGACGCGATTGCACTGAGCATGTGCAACAAGCCGTTAAACCTCTAGGTTACCCTAGAGGAGGAGTGTTGTCTCCTGAGGGTTTTCAGCGGATTACACCCACAAAATCCATAAAGAAAGAAGACAAATGTTAGTATTTTGAAAAACGCATTTTGAATAAGAGACATGTTTACGAACTATTTTTGCAAAAATATAAGTGATCCTAGGTCATAAGTCCACCTATAATCATTCTTCCTTAAACTTAGTATCCATGCAAGATCTTGTTTTTAATTAAGGTAAGAATTCAAAATTGGATTGAATATTTTATCTTTCATAAAACCTAGATAATATGCACACCTTGTAAGTGAAGATTTCTGGGATTTCAACTCTAACCATCAAGCCATTTATTTATTTATATATACTTTTTATGCTTTTTTCTTCCCTTAGTTTAGGCTTTCTAGTCTACCCTTGTAGCGAGCCTTTAACCGATGACTCCCAAACCAGACGGTCTTAGGGCACCAGATGAGAAAACATCCCTCGGGTTTAAGGTCTCGAGTAAAAAAGGCCACAAAACTAAGGGGGATTATTTATTATCACCGTTAGGCGTGAATAATCATGCTTCTTGAGGCATAATTATCCAGCTTAATAAGTGAGATCACCGTTAGGCGTGAGTAACCATGCTTCTTGAGGCATAGTTATCCAGCTTAATAAGTGATCTTTTATTTATATATATATATTTTTTTTTTTATTTATATGGCATTTTTGGTCTTTGTCTCCATCCCAAGAAATGTGTAAGTGTAAAGTGCATATTTATCTAAGGTAAAAATTCAAGATAAAAATATCTCACCAATTTTACTTACTTAGTCTATAATTTCAAACAAGATCTATTACTTCAACTATGTTTAAGATGTCATAATTAAGGCTTTCTTAATTTCTAAGATACATCTTAATTTTCTTAAAAATAGAACAAAACTTTGTCTCTTATTTCAAAAAGTTTTTTTTTTATTTTTTTATATTTTTATTTTTATTATTATTATTATTATTTTTTTTTTAAAAGAAGTGTAAAAGAAAGAAAATCTAAAAACTCTATGTTAGTAAACCCTCCCCCACACTTATTTCATGCATTGTCCTCAATGCATCATGATATATGTATGCATGAAACAGGTAATAGGGTAGAATCATTTATTCACAAAAAAAGTGCAAAAAATATTTACAAGGAATATATACAAGTGTAACTCTCACCTAGGCTTTTGGTCGCTTTCCTCTGGCCCGTTTCCCATCGTTCCAATGTGTTCTCTTTCTTGAGCTCCATTGGGAAACGGTCTGAATTATTCTAGCCTTAGGTTTTCCAGATTCAATTGATTGTTATTATCATTCACACTCATTCCACCACATCGTTCACAAACAAAGTCCTTATCACCACTCTCACTCAGAATCTCATCACTTCCAATTTTAAGAAATTTTAACTCTTCTCCATATAATTCTTCAAAACTCAAATCAACATCCGGAAGTGGACAATCAGCTAATTTACCCCGAGTTGACTCATCTAAACACATGATCTCATCAGCAAACAAGTCTTCAAAAGATATATCAATTGGAGGTTCTTGAAGAGAATCACAGAATTGTGACTCATCTTTTGAATCCTCACAATTGTCCTCAATAAAGCTAACCTCAAATGTTTGATTTTTTGTTTTGTGAGGCTGTGTGTGGAAGACATTGAGTTCATGTGTCATGTTACCAAAGCTCAGCCTCATTGAACCATTCCGGCAATTAATGATGGCATTTGCAGTAGCCAGGAATGGTCGTCCCAGAATGACAGGAATTTGTGCCCTTTGATTGGAATTTGACACTGGTTTTGTTTCAAGGACAACAAAGTCAACAGGATAAAAGAATTCTCCAACTTTGACAAGGACATCTTGAATTACCCCCTTGGGTTTAGTAACAGAGCGGTCAGCCAATTGGATGGTCATTTGGGTCGGGAGGAGATCACCTAACCCCAATTGTTGGTACACAGAGAAAGGTAGGAGATTAATGCTGGCCCCCAAATCAAGAAGTGCCCTATTTATTGTAGTCTGTCTATGATGCATGAAATGGTGGGGCTCCCTGGGTCTTTGTACTTAACAGGAATTGGACCAGTGAGCAACTCATTAATGGATGATGCAAGGAAGACTTTTTTAGGGACTTGGGTCTTCCTCTTCTTGGTGCACATTTCCTTCAAAAATTTGGCATATGATGGCACTTGTTGAATGGCATCAAGAAGAGGACATTGATTTGGACCTTATTGAATGTTTCTTTTATCTTCTCCATGTGAGCATTTGACTTGTTATTTCTCAGCCTATTTGGATATGGAGCAATAGGCTTGTATGTATGCTCATCTACCTTTTCTTCACCCTTTGCCTTGGAAGTGGATGGCTCTGAATTAGAGGATGGTTTGTCAAAAGTGGTTGTATTGGGACATGAGGTGTAAGCTTTGGTACTGGATGAGATTGTGGACTAGAAACCTTATTGTCAACTTGTTTACCAGATCTCAGGGTATGAATGGCATGACAGTGACTGGGTCCTGAATCTTCAACTTTGGGATTTAGCAATGGCTGATTTGGGAACAAATTTCTTTGATTCTCAGCCAATTGCCCAATTTGGACCTTCATTTCATTCAACTCCTGCTGCTGGTTTTTTGTTAAGGTTTCTATCATTTGTTTCAACTCAGATATTTCGGAATTATTTTGGGTGGATGTTGAGGATATGGAGATTGGAATTGTGATTGGTAATATGGTGGTGAGTCCTGATATGACTGATATGACTGTGGTGGACTTTGAGGTGGATGAACATACAGTGAATTCTGACTGAAACTGGATGGATGAAACTGAGCATTGTACAGATGTGGAAGTGGTGGCATATGATGCTCAGGACCAGACTGACTCCATGAAAAATTTGGATGGTTCTGCCATCCTGAATTGTAAGTGTTGGAGTATGGATGATGATTGGGTCTGGTCAATACTGCATTCATGTTCTCCTGATATGAGTGGAGCTGAGATAATGGACACTCCTCCAAGACATGGCTAAGGTCATGACAGTTGGTGCAACCTGGTTTAATCAGAGGCAATGGGTTGACCTGGTTGACCATAGAATTCCCTTTTGACTCAAGCAGTTCTATCCTCTTTATTAATTGTGTGATCTTGGTTTCTGCAGCTAGAGAGGATTCTTTGGAGTGTGTACCAGTTCTGGAAGTGGTGGAAGTGGATTTGTCAGGACAAGACTCCCACTGAATGGTTTTTTCAGCTAGGGTTTCAAAGAGATCCCACCCCTGATGTTCATCTTTTTTCAAAAATTCCCCCTGGCACATGGATTCTAAAAGGGTTTTCGTTTGGTAATCTAATCCATCATAGATAATCTGGCATAGACGCCATTTCTCTATGCCGTGATGGGGACACAGGGCAAGAAGGTCTTTGAAACGCTCAAGATACTTCCAGAAAGGTTCATTTGTTTCCTGCTTGAATTGCATTATGTTCTTTCTCATGAGGGCTGTTTTGTGGATAGGATAGAATTTCTTAAGAAAGACTTTAACAAAATCCTCCCATAAAGATATGGAACTGACTGGAAGATTATAAAGCCATTTCTTAGCTAAATCCTTAAGTGCAAACGGTATGAACCGTAACCTAACAGCATCCTCAGACAGTTGGGAAATTCTCATCATTTGGCATACCTCTTCAAACTCACGAATAAAGAGGTACGCGTCCTCAGACTCTAGACCATGGAAATGGGAAGTGTACTAATGAATTGTGGTTTCAGCTCGAAGTGATTTCCATTAGGCTCGGGGAGAAGAATGCATGAAGGAATGGAGGTGCGAATCGGATAAAATCGATCCTGAAGTGAGACGTTGTTGGTCATGATGTGAAGTGGATGTGTAAGTGCAAGTGTAGAATTAGGATCACAAAACCACTATCGTATATACAATCACAAACAACGTGCACCGATCACACCAGCGAAAAAGAAAAATAACAAACAACAAAAGAAAAAAATCAATCCAAGCTTGTCTAGGGTTTCTGGTCCTAGATGACTCCTAAATAGACTGTCCACAGGAGGTTTGGTGTAGAATCTGACTATAAGCAAATCAGCCAGGGAAGGGTAAAGTTGGTGGGAGGTTTTCCGTCCGAAGACGTTCCTTAATTAAGTAACCAACAACCTTCGGGCTTTCGGCCCTTAACCCCTTTCCTAGACACCGATTTTACGAAAGTCACTTTCCAACACTTTTCCCCCTTAGGAAAATCTCCTAAGTGAGTCCGAGTTGTCCCTAGGGCCAACGTCTAGCAATTTTTTAATTAGAAGCTTAGGATAGTGAGTACGTGGGAAATGGTTTGTGGGCTAAGGAAGGGGTGATAAAATCCCCACCTTATCTTTGTTATGGGTTTTGCCCTTAAAGTTGATTCGTGCAAGTGTACGATGTAAACAACCAAGAATCACTCAAAGCGGAATTAAATCATACAACGAGTGAGTCCTAGTCTATATGCTTATGCTTACGTACCTTGTCCCACGCGCTCTTCAACAGTAAATGTAAAGTAATTGAAAGACACGTGCCTATAATGCAAGATGTCTAAACAATTTTTATCAATTTACACCAAATCTTTTACTGTTGATTAGCAAATATCAGGTGAAGAATACAAGATTTCAGATATATCAGCAGAAGTAATTTGCAAAGCAGCAAGCCCTGCAGAAAATTGTTAGAAGTGAACTCCTCTTTGCCGCGTTCCCACGGCAAAATGCCGCGGCTACGCTGCAATTTGGAGGGATCCTGGGCTCTGCTTTCGAGAGCAGAGGCCCAGGTCCACTTATATGATTCTGCACTGCAAGATTTTCTGTATCTTCAACCTGTACCTGCAACAGAGAAGAAGTATCGTTTAGTTTCTCACTTTTAAAGCAAATACCGTCGCTCTCCCCGGCAACGGCGCCAAAAATTGGTTGGTAAAAACACAAGGTACAAGAAGTTATTGCACAAGAACTAGGTATAAAAGATATGGTTCAATGTTTAGAGTTCACCTTTGGTTCTTGTTCACTTCAAATATGTAATTGATATACCTTGTCCAATCTTTCGCTATAGCATATAGCTATACCGAGTCGAACCACAAGGAGAGCTAGCGTAGAAGCGTTACGATACGAGTGAGAAAAGGAAACGAGAATTCTTCTCTTGCTTAAAAGAATGAATAAAACACAAAGAAAGGAATGAAAGAATGTATGGATATGTTCATGGTGGTAAGTGAAAAGAAATCAAGATCAAGGTTGTTGTATTCACATTAAAAGGAAAGAAAACTTTAGAAAACTTGAATGAAAGAAAACCATGACTAGCTAACCTTAACTACCTTGCTAAAGACTTACTAAACTCCGTGATAGTGATGCGTGCCTCATGTTGATTCATTGGCATAGATATGTCTTGCGTATGATCTAATTACTTTCCACTTAGATGATGGAGATCATTCTTGGACTTGTCTTGTAGCCTCCATAGATGGTCATAGGCCTACAAATTAGACTTTCAATAATGGAATCAAAAGAGCTACACTCAAGGGATGCAAATGAAGAACATACAACATTCAAGAATCGACATAATGAAGTTGTACATCAAATAGCATATTGGTGATCCATCTCCATGTTCCATCAAGGCACTAGTTCAAAGACTAGGCTCTAAGTGAGGCACACATGAATCATATGGAGAATTACAACAAGATCTTGCCAAGAAATGAAAAGAACCCATCGGAGAAGAGAAGACCATACAACTTGCAAGATGAAGTAAAGCAATCACCCATGAGTTAGAAGTTAGCAAGGTAGTGGTTAGCTAGTACATGGAGAAAGAATTAGCTACACACCATTACAAAAGAAAAGCTAAACATGAATTAAATTGCAAGAAAGTAAACAAAGCAAGTAAGGAAAGAAATCAAACTAGAATCAAGCTCAAGTAGAGAAGTAGAGAATGGATCAATCCTTGTATAGCTCCAAGTTGTCACTCCTTGATGATACAAGCTCTCTCTCTCATACAACTCTCTCTTGCAATGAAATCTAGGGAGAAGAAGATCATAGAGAGCTAAAAATTCTAAAGAAAAATCTAACAAAATTACAAGCTTAACACTAATCTCTCTCTCTTCTCTGATCAGTCTTTGCTCGCAGGTGAAGGTGCACTATTTATAGCAGAAAGGAGAAGCTTCGAGAGCCAAGGTGGTTGCCACAAAATTCGGGGCTCAACGGCCCTAGATCTGCCGCGCCCAAGCCGCGGATCGCGGCAAGATCCTGGCCGTTGAGCCAGATCTTTCTGTTGAAGGTTGTTGAGAGTTAGTTTGGCCACGTGGAATATCTAGAATCTTCGTTTGTTGGGCGGATCTTTCTGGATCTGGATTTGAATTTGGCTTTATCTTTAATCTTGAATTAATCACTTAATTATTGCTAATTAAGTAATTAATTGGCTATCTCTCCTTTAAGTGTGTACCTGCAAATATGTAGAGAAGAGGAGTAAAAATCACATATTTATTTGTAATATGCATGGGAGTTATGATGTACAATATGCAATATTGGATACTAATCAGGGACCTGTTCCCATTTCATTCCCTCTCCAAAATCACTTACCAATTCTCATCCATAGAATGGTAAGACCATATATAAAGAATGACAGATTTATTCGAATTACTACTATGTTCAAATACCTCTAATAGTAAATGAATCCCTCGGTCAAGTTAATACTACACTTTTGACCAATATCGCTCATACCGCAAATCCATTTCGCAGTTAAGTTAATATTAAACCTATGACAGTGATCTCATTTTCTCAGTAAGAATGAAACCTTTTCATGCTATGCTTAACACTACACCTCTGGCATCCATTTCGCTGTTAAGTTAACATTAAACCTGTGACAGTGATCTCCTCATTTTTCTCAGTGAGAACGAGACCTTTTTCATGCTATGTTTAACACTACACCTCTGGCATCCATTTCGCTGTTAAGTTAACATTAAACCTATGACAGTGATCTCCTCGTTTTTCGCAATGAAAATGAGATCTTTTCATGCTATGTTTAACACTACACCTCTGGCATCCATTTCGCTGTTAAGTTAACATTAAACCTATGACAGTGATCTCCTCATTTTTCTCAGTGAGAACGAGACCTTTTCATGCTATATTTAACACTATACCTCTGGCATATCTTTTTGTCAAGTTAACATTACATCTCTGACAAATTGCTTTTCGAATTCCTACGAAGTTCTTTTTGTCACGTTAATATTACACCTCTGATATATGATCTTCTATAGAATTCATTTCCTATCTCTCCAGTAAGTTTCTGAGTGCCACTCAGTCTTTGGTGGACTTTTCAGGTTGTCACGTTAACAATATACCTCTGACAATTCCTTTCAAATCCCATCCAAATTTTAACCTTGGTGGCATCTCAATCGGTTATGTCATTGCGACCTCTGAACTGGCAGATAGCCAAGTCTTATCCTTCAGTCCGGCAAGGACTATTTCTTTGTCATCATACGACAAAATTTTGAGCTTGGTGGCTTCTCAATCGGTTATGTCATTGCGACATCTGAACCGGCAGATAGCCAAGTCTCATCCTTCAGTCTAGCAAGGACTATTCTTTTGTCATCATATGATGAAATTTTAAGCTTAGTAGCTTCTCAATCGGTTATGTCACTGCGACCTCTGAACCGGCAGATAGCCAAGTCTCATCTTTTAGTCCCGCAAGGACTATTTCTTTGTCATTATACGACAAAATTTTGAGCTTGGTGGCTTCTCAATCAGTTACGTCATTGCGACCTCTGAACCGGCAGATAGCCAAGTCTCATCCTTCAGTCTTGCAAGGACTATTCCTTTGTCATCATATGACAAAATTTTAAGCTTGGTGGATTCTCAATCGGTTACGTCTTTTTTTTACGTCATTGCGACCTCTGAACCGGCAGATAGCCAAGTCTCATCCTTCAGTCCGGTAAGGATCATTTCTTTGTTATCATACGACAAAATTTTGAGCTTGGTGGTTTCTCAATCAGTTATGTCATTGCGACCTCTGAACCGGCAGATAGCCAAGTCTTATCTTTCAGTCCTGCAAGGACTATTTCTTTGTCATCATATGACAAAATTTTGAGCTTGGTGGCATCTTAATCGGTTACGTCATTGCGACCTCTGAACCGGCAGATAGCCAGGTCTCATCTTTTAGTCCAGTAAGGACTATTTTCTCAAATGTTTGACTAACTCTCTCGGCTTATCACCGCTGATCAGATTAGTTATATCATTATTCAGTTTTCTTCTAAGGGCTGCAATACAACTTGAAAGTAAGAATTCAGAAGATAAAATAAGTTGAAAAATGCAACGGGGGAGTCAAAATAAAATCACTTTTTATTGATTCCAAAAGAGGGATACATGAATGCACAGATTACAAGCTACGACGGCGCTTCATAGGACCTGATCTATTCTTCAAGAGTGGCCAGCCTAGTCTTCCTCTCTTCAGTAGCCCTGATAAGCGCCTGCGACCTCAACTTGGCCTCATTAAAGCTCGCCGTCTGGGCCAAGCGAGCTTCAATTTCAACCAAGGTTGCCCTCTGAGCTAGCTTCTGCCGCAAGACTTCATCATTCTGGGCCTTAAGCTGCTCAAGCCGGGCAGTCTCTTCAAGACGCACTGGTTCAGCCTTGAACAAAAGGAGCTTAGCTTTCCTGATCATTTCCTTGGCCTTTTCAATTTTATCCTCAGCGTCAAGAAGAGCACTGCTAGAAGCGTCTATGGCATCCCTGAGCTCTACTTTCCTTGTCTTCGAAGATTTTAAATCAGAAGAAATGGCCTTAGCAGCTTCTTGAGCGGCGAGATGAGCTTCATGCATCTGAGCAACAAGATGCGCAAGCTATTCGTTAACTAAAAACTTCAGATATGAATGGTTAAGATGGCGCCATTCGTCCACATCCCTCTCGAGTCTGTCCACCAGAAGCTCCAATTTGGCGGCCTGTTCATCCCCTCCAAAGTCTCGGATACTGTCAATGCTTCGAGAGAGAACCACCTTTAAAGCAGATAACGAGGTAGTCGAGCCCTTCAAGACCAAAGCAATGGATCGCTTTAAGCTCTTATAAAAGCTGTCGACTAACTCAGCCACGAAGTCGTTCTCGGCCTCAACTAATCCCGGCAGACGAGCAGCCTCTGAAGACAGAGTTTCCATTAGCTTCACTGACGTAACTATGGAGGCACTGACTGCAGCAACATGAGGGGTCGTCGGTGATCTCGGAGGAGTCCTCATCGAAACCAGTACACTAGCCACAACCGAGGTAGGACTAGTGATTATTTCTAGGAAAGTTGGCTCAACCACCAATGTTAGAGAAGTAGGACTGGTAATCACCTTCAGCTCCGCGCCTGGCAAGATAGGTGGTACTGGCGAAACCAATGGCATCTCACTCACCGATATAGTTAGAAGTGAGATTGGTTCCATGACTACCGTTCCCTCAATTTCATCTCCTCTGGCTGGTTCAGGCTGATAAGAGGGCAACCCATGATAAAAAGCATCCAACTCGGCAGCATCCGCCGCGGTCGAAGTACTTACTTCACCCCTAGTTCTCTCAGGAAGATTGGTTGGCTCTCTTGAAGTCGATGCACCCAAAGGTGGAACACCTACAGCAAGACTTTGTTTAAGCAAGGCATAACAAATAGCAGGAGTCAAAAGGCCAAAACACTACCAAAAGATGACGTCGCCTCATTCGTCTTGATGGTTGCATCAGTCCCTGCAGGCTCCATTGGAAAATCTTTGGCAGAATTAATACGAATAGCCGGCCCACCTTCACTTGTCGAACCCTCCGTGGTCCACCCAAAAGAGCTAGAAGCTTCGGACTTCCTTTTGAAGTCCCAGCACCCGAAGGACCTACATCAGCCGCATCACCTCCAGACTCTTCTGAGACAGCGAAATAGCCAGCTTCATTGCCTTCTCTATAAGTGAAGAGGGGATCATAATGCTCCCCCTGTTCTCCGGCAGCCTCAGCTCTCGGGCTTCTCACCGCCTCAGTTCCTGAATCATAAAGTAGTCAATGAGCTATATGGAACACATAAGAAGTATGTTACAAGAACGGAGCTAGTCTTACCCGGGTCCGGAGCAGCTTTACTAGTAGTATGCCTAGGAGCTAACAACCTAATGACTAATGGATCAGGAGGAGGAGGCACTGCAGATGATTTGCCCTCTGCAATAACCGTAGGAGCGTAGCGACGAGGCTTCTTCACTACCCTCTTCCTACGAGATCCACCTTCCTGCTTTCGCTTGAAGTAGACGTCAGGATCTTCTTCCTCCACTTCTTCCACAACAGCATGTTCCATGGGAGCCGTGTCTACCCCACCAGAAGCAGCTGCCCGAGCCTCAGCATCTGTGTCCGCTTCAAAATAACGACTTCCTGTATCCGAGGCTTCGCTATCATCAACGGCAATGAATTCCCTGAGGCCTGGAACGCGGACCCTCTTACCCTCGCTCTTTTCAGTACCTTCTGCTTCAGCTGCTGAGAGATTAACTTCACACCAAAGGAATTAATAGAAAATCCAGTAGGCGTGGAGTTTGAAGTTCTATACACTGGCAGAATCTCAGGGTCATCAGAAGGTTAGGAGTCCTTAGCGGCATGCACAGTCGTGCCTCAGTACAGCCAGCAATGAAGAACCGCCAAGCACGAGCTCCATCGATGAGACTCCCCATAAAGGCCAGATTGTTGTTTGAATTGCCTACATACAGTTGGTCATACCCAAACTGACGGGCAAACCAACTCAGAACATAGGGCTCCAGGTAACAGGTGTCTCCACTTCTGAACAATAAGTGTGATGGTCGGATGCTAACCAGCCATTCGAAGACTTTCTGACTCAATAATGTCTGCCCTTCTCCTACATCCTTGAATTCTTCACCATAGCCTGCATCGCGAATGTAGGGGAAGCATCAGAAAAGGCTATAAACGTCATGACGGCACAGCAGTTTGTGGACCGCAGCCATAAGTCTGTGACCACGAACACCCCTCGAATCGATGAAGAATCACCATGCGAACACCTTCTGGGGGCTCCTCTCCAGCTTGGATAATTGAAGGGCAGTGAAGGGTGAACCACGCCATCAAATAAGTATATGGCAGACCTATTCTGGGGTTTGGTCCGTCGCGAGGCAAGATAGTCCCCTTTCCCCGCTTCGTTACTGGTGGCCTACAGAAAGCCTCCGTCAATCCACGAAAGCCTCTTTGAATACAGCACACCATGGCTGGAAGAAGTCCAAGAGCACGACCATGGACTAGACGAGCAGCAGGCAATAAGACAGCCGGATGAATGACATCGCCAGACAAGGATGGCACCACACATCTCTTCAACCAGACCGTTAAAAAACCAGCCAGAAGTGCCTTCTGGGACGTCGGTCGACGAGCCAGGTGGTGGAAACTCTGAAGAATATCGCCTTTCTTATCGGGTCCATCATCTTCTTCCAGAATCAAATCCCCTTGAGAGTGCTCTTGCATCCGGCGAAGATGTCTTCATCTGCAGCTCCATAATGAGCCGCTTCAGGAGTACCTTCCAAGTTGGAGAACAAATAATTTCCCCAGCTCTTCAAACTGCATGAAGCTCCCTTACTGCTCCCATGCATGCTGGAGCAAATGTAGAAGTGGCATATCAACTCCCGGTAGGTCTCAAACAAAGCAGGCTCCTGCTTCTCCAGAAGTGCCAATTCCGCCTCGCACGGGAAATATTCTTCATATGGGAAAGACCCCAAAGGCAGAGCAGAGACTTCCCACATCTCGTGCAGAGCCATACCCAATTCGCCAACAGGGTGAAGAAGGTCCCTATAGCGGGCAGTATAACTCAAAGATGGCGTAGAAGTTCGCTACGCTCATCTGAATGCCATAACAGGTCACCCTGACGGTCTCATAGAGTCCCAGCCTCTCCAGATCCTCCTCAAAATGAGCAAGGACATATAGAGTCAAGTCCCTCCACCATGCCTTGGGAGGTGAATCCACCCCGGAGTCCTGAAATCAGTGGCTGGATAATTGCCTCAAACTTTAAAGAATTGATTTTCAAAGGTCTGAGCCACCGTGGAATTTTTCCCATTGGGATGTCTGGAAGTACGTTCCCAGGATGAAGACCTAATATGCAGCGAGGAGGAACCGTCCTTGTGTAACCTGGGGACAGAATTATCAACTTTCCTACGTGAACGAAATTAGTAGTCCGCACTTGCCACTGCATCTTCCGAGCCCTCATCACACATTGAAAGAAGGACAAGGGAAAATGCCGCTTGCTAGATGGGAGATTGTACTTCTCACTATCCAATTTGAAAACCCACTGCCCCTCTCCAGCTAGCAGCTGGTGATCATTGTCGGGCGCTACATCTCCGAACATGAAGCTTGGCTTTCGATAGATTCTTCGGTCGGAATCTTCAAGGGGAGCAGTAGTTAAGATGCTCCTCATGGTGCGCTAATCCCCAGTATGAATAATGGTATCCCGAGCAGGAGAGCTTCGCTCGCTGAATAGTGAAGCATGCCTTTGAAACTACAGGATGACGTTGCCATCTAGCCCCCTGGCTGTGCCAAAGAGACTGTTCAGAGGACCAGGAGTATAGTGCATTGCAAAAATAAGGAGAAACTATGATTAGTTCATCGGCCGAAGGAGAGCTAAAACAAGAATGCAATTTTGTTAAGGCATAGCTTCGCTCTCCGAGTGAAGCTGGCCTAACGATAGCTTCACCTCGAAGCTTAGCTTCGCAGCTGCAGCGTAACTCCGCACTCCACACGAAGGCAGGGTGCAGGAAAATATTCAAGTATTAGCTTCGCTCTGGAAGCTTGACCTCGAACAACAGAACGCGACGAAGCCCCAGGGGCTAACTTCGTCAGAAGGGTACTGCTGCCTAAAAGTTATTTTAAGGGCACTAAGGTCCTTTTCAGTTACACTCTAAAGCTTAGCTTCGCAGCCTATCATCAATAGGATATGAACCGCCTAAGGATAGCTTCGCATAGAAGCTTGGAGAAGAAACCCTTCGATTCTTAAAATTCCCAATCAAGAAATCAAGGGAAATTCAGGGAATTGAACTCCCTAAGATTACCAGATCATGATTGCTTGCTCTGGATTCATCGGAAGATAGCCAGAAATTGGCTTTAAAAGAGAGATGAAAATCTCTGAACAAAAGGGAAAGATCCCTACCCGCGATAGGTGTAACGCCCCAATCCCGCAGGTACGGGGACGTTATGGTGACGTACATACGCAGGGCAGAAAACCCTCACGTACGTATGCTAAGCCTCAGTACAGGAAATCACCTCCATATTTTATAAGAGTTCCAGCAGGAAATAAGTACAAGAATACCTGCAGAAAGAGGTTAGTAATCATAACAGATAGGAAAAAAACAGGGATAAATAAGATAACAGAAATAAATCACAAAGATACCTATGAATGATCTCGATGATGAGTCTCCTATGTGAATCAAATGGATTATCTGACAATACGATAACTCGGATCTCCAACCTGGGCACATAAACCCAGGGTCGTCAGAAAGCGACCTAGTGAGTGGTAAAATGAAGGAGGTGTAATATGTACTATAATAATACAAGCACGATAATAATATATAATACATGTTTATTTATCAATGATACCATAATAGGAATTTAATACTCAGTAGAAATATAAAATGTCATCTTTTAATACCATCACACCTGGCATGCTATCATCGGGTTATGTCTACAGTAGTATCCAGTTTTATATAATAAATACTGTTGTATAGTGATGACATGATGGAAATAAAGATGTAGATGAAGTATGCAACCACTCTATAGCGATGTGAGCATACATGAATAGTATCTATAGGATATACAGGAACTAAAGCCATGCAATGCAAAGTATACATGTACATGAAGAGTGTGTCACCATATGAAATGTAACAAGCATCAGGTAATGTAGCAAAGTTTACAGGTAACATGATAGTGGATAACATATCAGGAATAGTAACAAGTACAACTACACAATAGTATACATGTATCAGGCAAGTCATGTTATTTACACAATAATAACAATCAGTACCACCTGGTATTTTAATCAATCTCTTCCAGTGTCCCATACCACTAGCAGTTCATGCTGGAGCCCGCACTCCAGTCGAACCCATCTGGACATGGCATACGGGTACCATTATCCAAACGAGAGAGTGACCAAATAACAAGTGTTCCCGACGTCACTATTGTGTATCTGTTTTATTATATTAATTGGAAACCAAATGGTCGAGGAGCTATTATCGGGTAGGTATATCCCGTGCATACCCGGGATCACGGCCTTAAACAGAACCCTGGCTGCTGAGACCAGGGCCCTCCGCTAAGAGGGGAGCACGAATCAAGTAACGGAAGCTCATGGAGCTATACAATCGGTAGGCAGCACTACCATCCCCTACCGTGGGAGTAACAATATGGATTCAGTACATCTACCAATAAGACCTAATCAACCGTCAAGTCTCCCCTATCCCCAAGTTATCTTTATTATATTTAAAGCACATAGCGTAATAAGAACAAGTACAGGGCATGGTACATGTAACATGATAACAGGACCTGAGCTCTGTTGATAGCATAAAACAGGATATCAGGAAACGGGAATAATAGATGTGGGATTCCACACATCGCATATCAACAGCTCTCATGTCAGTAAAGGGAATATCAATATTAGTAATGGGAAATAATCATATAATAGGAATACAGGGATAACATGGAACAATAATACATATAATATGAAAGGTGATTCATATGACAAGAAGATAGAAACAATACATACATGTACACTCGTGCGGTGAGCATATGTAACAGTGATGTGTGCACATGAGATAACTGTGTATCGAGCATGCGTACGCTAAGCCTCAGTACAAGAGATCACCTCCATACTTATAAGAGTTCCAGCAGGAAATAAGTACAAGAATACCTACAGAAAGAGGTTAGTGATATTAGGCAACCCGTTCGACGCCCGGTCGACCTAAATAAACAGAGAGCTCTGCTCTCAGAGCCGGTCGACCGCCCGGTCGACCGAGCTTGTGTCTGCCAGAAGTGCACAAGTCTGTGCACGTCGGTCGACCGCAAGGGTCGACCGGCCCATGGTACGGTCGACCGTTCCGGTCGACCGACCTGGCCTGTCAGTACAGATCTGGGTCAGAAACACTTGTTAAAAAATCTTTAAAAATTCTTTTAAGTCTTGTAAAAATACCCAAAAATAGTTTTATCATTTTGCATTGATATATAACATTGTGG
The DNA here is from genome assembly GCA_038442645.1 of Agave tequilana. Taxonomy (NCBI): domain Eukaryota; kingdom Viridiplantae; phylum Streptophyta; class Magnoliopsida; order Asparagales; family Asparagaceae; genus Agave; species Agave tequilana. The sequence continues at coordinate 86,819 of JAVJIF010020481.1, forward strand.
TAAAAAGTTTAGCTCAAATATCAATCAATATGAACTATTTTTGTGTCTAACACTTTTTACCAAAAACCAAAACTTGTATTTTTATCAAACTTGATTTTTCAATAGGAAATCTGATTTTCCTAAAACTCATGAATAGACATATCAAAATAAGTTTGTTTAAGATATGAAACATGTATGTATATTGAACACATCTAATATACATAAAAACCATGTAAACTTGTTTGATCAAACTATTCATGAAAACCAAATCCAAAATATGAAACGTGTGGTATTGTGCACTGAGCATATCAACTATACTAAGCTTTACAAATGGATTAAACACACTCTAAACTATGGATACCTAAGTCTTCTTGACGATCTTCATCTTCAATCCAAACTCCGTGATCCAAGAGCTAGGCAAGTATGATATGGCTTTGGCCCTGGATTCACCATGAAAAGCTTCTAAACTCCTTTGTTGAAGCTAATCACCAACTAATATCTTGATTAAAGATCTGTAACTAAAATTAAAGATTATTAGTAAACATAACTACATGAGTTAATCATCATCAAAACTAGAGAGGAAGGCCTCTAGGCCAACAATCATAACAGATAGGAAAATAAGGATAAATAAGATAACAGAATAAATCACAAAGATACTATGAATGATCTCGATGATGAGTCTCCTATGTGAATCCAATGGACTATCTGATAATACGATAACTCAGATCTCCAACTGGGCACGCAAACCCAGGGTCGTCAGAAAGCGACCAAGTAAGTGGTAAAATAAAGGAGGTAGTAATATTGTACTATAATAATACAAGCACGATAATAATATATAATACATGTTTATTTATCAGTGATACCATAATAGGAATTTAATACTCAGTAGAAATATAAAATGTCATCTTTTAATACCATCACCACCTGGCATGCTTCATCGGGGTCATGTCTACAGTAGTATCTAGTTTTATATAATAATACTGTGTATAGTGATGACGTGATAGAAAGAGATGTGATGAAGTATGCAACTACTCTATAGTGATGTGAGCATACATGAATAGTGTCTATAGGATATACAGGAACTAAAGCCATGCATGCAAAGTATACATGTACATGAAGAGTGTGTCACACCATGAAATGTAACAAGCATCAGGTAATGTAGCAAAGTCTACAGGTAACATGATAGTGGATAACATATCAGGAATAGTAACAAGTACAACTATACAATAGTATACATGTATCAGGCAAGTCATGTTATTTATATAATAATAACAATCAGTGCCACCTGGTATTTTAATCAATCTCTTCCAGTGTCCCATACCACTGGCAGTTCATACTGGAGCCCGCACTCTAGTCGAACCCATCCGGACATGGCATACGGGTACATTATCCAAACGAAAGAGTGACCAAATAACAAGTGTTCCCGACGTCACTATTGTGTATA
>JAVJIF010020482.1:0-54934 GCA_038442645.1 Agave tequilana
TCCCTTGGCTGGCTTCACAACAGCACACCAGGCCCTGTTCTCCCTCCTGCAGATCTGGACAGCAGCCCTGGACCTCTTCCTTGCCGCACAGCCCCCTCCTTTCCTGATGGCGCAGCAGACCAGCCCCCAGGCCAACCAGCAGTAGCAACAGCAGGTGGCAGCAGTTCAGCCGGCCTCCGATAGTCCCTTGCAGCGCGGCGGCAGCCCGGAGCCCTGTCCCCTCGTTCCCGGACTCCACAGCAACATCTGCAGCAGCCACACAGCGAGGAGACGGGCAGCAGATCAGTACACGGCCCAGGAAGAAGAGCAGCGCGCCAACAGACCTAGATTCAGCGCATAGGCGGCGAGCGGAGCAGGTCGTTCTCCCGATCCACGCCAGGCCATCGCCGGAGACCAGCATGGTGACCTTCTCCAGTGTCTTTGGCCACCCCCCCATGCAGTCCGTTGGCGAGGAACCGCACCACAGCGACCATGGCAGCGACTCGCCCGGCGACGCGCACAGCAGATCCAGATTCAGACCAGCAGCACAAGCAGCGGGCGAGCGGCGATTACAGGCCCTTCCGGCGAGCGCGAGACCTCCAGATTGCAGCCAGGTCTTCCCCAGGACCCTGGCTACCGTCCTATGTAGTCCGACAGCGAAGAGCGCGCCACGGCGACCGTAACGGCGACTCGCCCGGTAACGTGCAGGTTTCCCAATGTGTGTCTCCCTCTTTCTTTCTCTCTCTCTCTTTATTCATTAAGTGATCGCAGATATTAATTTATATGTGATGTAAATTGTTGAGTAGAACACTCATGTTACATGATTATGTGTGGAGATCACCGAGCATGAAGGTGGACGGTCATCTCCCGTTTATTTTACATGTTGGATGCATAGGGATGTGATAGGCATGATTATTGATATATGTTGGAACCCCATGATTATCACATGAGAGTTAGATATTTGTGTAGACTATACATGTTGTAGCCCAGGTGTGTATTGGAGAGAAGATGGGGAGAAGAGTGGAGTATCTCAGAACCTAAGTGCCCAGGCAGAACTGGATTAGTCGACTTGTCCATATTGATAGTCGACTAATCCATGTATTAGTCGACTATTACCAGCTTCTAGTCGACCAACCCACCTTCCAGGAAATAGTTCTGCTCTCTGTATTTTCCTGATAGTCGACTTGCCCTCTTCTTTTAGTCGACTAATTATTTCCTAGTCGACTTGTTCATCTCCCCAAGTCGACTAACTTGGCCTGTCTGTTGTGTATAGTTTCTTTGTGGATTGTGGACTTTACCCTCGAATCATGTATTGGTTATTGATGGATGAATACGATATTGAGGGATAGATATGGATGGGGAATGACTTGACTTAATAGATCTTAGATGCATGTATCGGATATATTGTCGAGTGTTGGGATATCATACTTGATACTTATGGAAGAGGGAATTGTGAAGTCTCATGAATCAGAGTTGTATGTTAGAGTGAGAGGATTAGTACTGGATATTGTTATATGATGGAACAATAACTATTATATCAGATTACTCGATGTGTAATGGAACTATTGGGATTATGAATTGGTTGTGATGATTTGGATCTATAGTTGAGTATAAAAGAACTATCAGATGATATGTCGTTGATGTTAAGTATCAGAGGTAACTATTCTATGTTGCAGCTATTTGAGGACATGTAAGATATGATCTTACTTTACTTAAAGATTAGAGTTCTTTACGATTGGATGGTCTTGGACTATTTTAGAGTTGGACTGTGATTTGGACTGGACTTGAGTTATAGAGGACAGATGATATATTTTATGTAGAGGACCTCTTGACTTGATATTCTTTCATTAATAATAACTTAGTTGATGATTCATTCAGATATTGATGTTGACTTGTTACGATGTTCTTTGAGGATGTTTCCTATTCAGATATGATTGTGGTGTATGTTGACATATTGTTCTCGAAGATATACCTTATGAATCATTTGAGTATTGATGTGGACTTATTAAGATGTTAGAGACTGGATTACTTCAGTTAGTAGAGTTGAGTAATTGTGATAGTGATGTAGTTGATATTATTGGTCTTGTACTTCAGAGTTACCAGATACTAATTATCAGTTGTTACTTATTAGTGAGATACTTGTTGGTGATTATAAGATGTTCATGTTCAGAGTTTACATGAGTTGTCAGTGATACATTGTGGTAGTGATCAGTAATCATGTATTCCATTGTTGATATGAGATGGCAGAGATCAGTTACCAGTTATAGTTGTCAGTGAGACTAGTTGTTTGTACCACCTTTGTGTTAGTAGCTATATCTCCAGTATTCTATTTCAGATGTCAGATATTAGTTGTCAGCTACTCAGTTGTCAGATATCACAGTTGTCGGATATCAGAGTTGTGAGATATCATAGTTGTGAGATATCACAGTTACCAGTTGTCAGATTATCAGCTAGTGTTGACATCAGCAGTTATTGGAGATATTGGTTACTATTACATATTAAATAACATTCATTGCTTATTAATAAAAGACACCATAACCCGGGGAACAAGGGGTAATTGCCTGATGATGCATGTCGTGTATTTGGAAGGACTTATTATGGTACCGAGTTGTGGTTCCAACCATGGGGAACCAAGGTAGTACTGCCTACCCATTCAGTTGTCAGAGCCTAGCGGCTTGTCCTGGTTCAGCGCCAGGGGTGATAGTTGTCAGGGCTATGCCCGGATTACGGCGCCACACTAGTTGTCTTTTCGTGTGAGGCTGTGGTCTTCAGTTGTCAGAGCCTAGCGGCTTGTCCTGGTTCAGTGCCAGGGGTGTTGGACCGTGGTACCGGGCATGCACGGTACTCTTCCAAAACACATGCACTACATTGGCAGGCAGTTACAACAACGATAACATTGTTTGATATGTGGGAACACGGCTGTGGTATGGGACACAGCTAAGTACTACATTAGTTAGGTTAATAACAACCAACCAGATTAGTGACATATAGGTTACACATTCAGACATCAGCTTTTAGTCTACATTTGTGATAGATGACTTTGATATCAGTTGTTAGTTTACAGACGTGATAGTTGTCTTATATCTTTGTTGATATTGATATCAGATATGCTTCAGTTCAGATGTTATCATGTCATGATATTTATTTATCTTATATCTGCTGTTGTTTATCATGCTATTCAGTTATATATTATCTGCAGTTGTTCTTGATATTGCTTTATGCACATGTTCTTATGCACGAGCTATTTCCTCTTTACACACACACTCATTATGGTCGCGTTCTGACGACCCTGGATTTGCACGTCCAGATATTGGGCGGTTTGTTTCTAATGTGCAGGTGTTCGTTGAGGCTGTACGCTTCGCGAATAGCTGGAGCTTCTCCCTATTCTATTCTGGTACTTTTATCTTTCTAGCCTTCGTATCATTTCCTGTTTCTTGTTATATCAGTTCAGTTGTTATTCCAGTCTTGATTCATATGATATCATGCGTGGTTGCTTATATGCGATATTGCAGTATTCAGTATTCATTACAGTTGGGATTTATTATAGCTTGTTTCGGGTTACTTAAGGCTTAGCGCGTATACGTGAGGGATTTTCCTTGCGTATATGCGTCGCCGACTCATGTCGCGTCTCCGCTCCAGAGTATTTTGGGAAGCGGGGCGTGACAACCTTGTTTCCATTGGAATGTCTCTTTTTAAGTATAGCTCACGGCTACAACACCAAGGAAAGCCAAGTTCCCACCCTTTTGGCCATGAAACATCTTACTCCGAGCCGTTTTTTGTCACTCCGTGGGTCGCCGTGGATCACCGTCGGCGAGCACGAACGCACCCACGCCCTTCACGGTGATATTCTCTATCCAACGACATCCTCCGCGACCCCCGTCGCCTCCGCCAGAGCCTCCGTCGGTGCGCCGCAAATCGCCCCGAGGATAGTGTTATATATATGTATAAGGGTATAAGTGTAATAATGTGGAAGTTTAATTAAATTGTGTAAGGTAAAGTTGTAATAATTGGGAAGTGTAATTAATGTGTGTTGGTGTGTGCGTGAGTGGTGGTATGCATGCATGTGTACGCATGATGTATATGCATGGATGGGTGTTGTCCATTAATGTTTGCATGCATGTATATACTTTTATATGTATGTATGTTTACATGGGTAGCGTTGTAATTATTTGTAAGTATTCATGTGTGCATGGACTTGGATGTGTGCATGAGTATGTTTGTATATTATATGTATATATATAAGTGTATGTTTTTATATTAATATGTGTTGGTATTTATTTAAGTATGCATGTATGTTAGTGTATGTGTATACTTGTATACGTATATATGCGGGTGTACACGTATGTTTATGCGTGTATATTGTGGAGTGTATACGTGTGCAAGGGTATGTTTGTGTGAGTTCATATGTTTGGTTGCGTGTTGCAGTGTTTCGGATTCGTTTGGTGAGACCCGGACCGTTACAGGAGACCCGGACCCGATTCGGATTCGTGCTTGTTGTGGACCTGATACAATAGTGATTTGAAGACCAATCCATGGGATGATCCGTAGATCAGTACCGGTTCGTGCAGTGAAGACCAGACGGCGATTCGGTTTCGAAACTGCGTCATTTCATGTGAGTGTTCGTTCTTGTGCATTTCCTTATTTACCGTTGTAGGTATGCGTTTACATGTTACACTAATCATTTCATGTGACTTTCTGTTATATTTTACCAGTTTGATTACTTGTATTACTTCATGAGACATCTATGATTGTTCACTTTAATTACATAGTTGATAGGAGCTTGTATCAGTGTCATTTCATGTGTTGGTAGTTTGGCGTTGTTGGCTTAGGCCTAGTTTTGATGTACCTTAGACAGTGACTCATTTTGATCCACTAGTTAGTTGGCCCAGATCATATTTGAGGACAGATGACATATTTCATGTAGAGTACTTTTTAGACTTGTTATTATATCATTTGGTAATAACTTAGGTGATGATTCATTCAGGTATTGATGACGGACTTGTTATGATATTACTTTACTAAGAAATTGGATTACTTGATGCTTGGATCAGTATATGGACTTAGTTGGAGTTTGGATCGAACTGGGATTTATGTTATTTACATTGGATATTGATCAGTATTTAGATGTGACTGATTTTGTTAGATTGCGACCAGATGTGTGGATATCTTACCTTTGACTTCGATATGTGATATCATATTGGTTTTGGATTATTAGAAGCAAGGGTTCCTGGATGTATCAATTGATTATATTATTTGAGTAAGGATGAGTTGTTGGTATTGACTTATAAGTGAACTATTCTAAATTGCAGTTCTTTGAGGATGTTTCGTCTTTAGATATGATTTCAGTATGTATTGACCTGTTGATCTCGAGGATATACTATGTGCTTCATGTTTAGTTATTGATACTTCAGTGAATAGAGATTAATTATTGTGATAGTGATCTAGTCGATATCTGTGATCTTGTACTATAGAGTTATCAGATAGCAGTCATCACTTTATTAGTTGTTGGTGAGATTATTTGTTGGTGATCATATGATGTGTTCAAAATTTATAGTAGTTGTCAGGTATCTGTATCAGTTACTAGTTGTTTGTGATACTATTGTGTTTGTGACTATATCTCCAGTATCCTATTTCAGATGTCAGATATTAATTGTCAGTTGTTAGCTGTCAGATTATCAGCTAGTATTGACATCGGTAGTTGTTGGAGATATCAGTTACTATTACATATTAAATCACATTGATTGCTTATTAATAAAAGACATCATAACCCGGGGAACAGGGGTAATTGCCTGATGATGCATGTCGTGTATTTTGGAAGGACTTATTATGGTACCGAGTTGTGGGTTCCAACCATGGGGAACCAAGGTAGTACTGGCTACCTATTCAGTCGTCAGTTATCAGGGCGATGCCCGGATTACGGCGCCACACTAGTTGTCTTTTCGTGTGGGGCTGTGGTCTTCAGTTATCAGAGCCTTGCGGCTTGTCCTGGTTCAGTGCCAGGGGTGTTAGACCGTGGTACCGGGCATGCACGGTACTCTTCCAAAACACATGCACTACATTAGCAGGCAGTTACAACAACGATAACTTTATTTGATATGTGGGAAAACAGCTGTGGCATGGGACACAGCTAAGTACTACATTAGTTAGGTTAATAATAACTAACCAGACTAGTGATATATGTTAGGTTACACATTCAGATGTCAGTTGCTTATTTACAGTTGTGATAGTTGACTTTTATCTTCATTCATGATGTTACTCAGTTATTTGTTTATCATGTTATTTATTTATCTTCTGCTTGTGGTTTATCTTGTTATTATTCTGTGCACATTGTTTATATGCACGAGCTCTCTCCTTTACACACACACTCACCAGGTCGCTTTCTGACTACCCTGGATTTGCACGTCCAGATATTGGACGCTTTGTTTCTATTGTGCAGGTGTTCGATGAGACTGTACACTTCGCGAAGAGCTGGAGCTTCTCCCTATTCGATTCCGGTATTCTTATCTTCTAGCCGTCATATTATTTTCAGATCTCGTTATATCAGACTCAGTCGTTATTCTAATTCTTGATTCATATGATATCATGTGTGGATGTCTATATGTGATATTGCCGTAATCATGATTTATTACAGTTGAGATTTATAGCTTGTTTCGGGTAACTTAAGGCTTAGCGCGTATACGTGAGGTATTTTCCTTGCGTATATGCGTCGCCGACTCTCGTCGCGTCTCCGCTTTAGCGTATTTTGGAAAGCGGGGCGTAACATCTTCGAATTTTTCTTGGTCGAAGTGAACGACTAGGTTTTCGAAGGTAACAGGCTGAAGATTCTGACTTTTGCATTGCGGGTTTGCTTTCTTGTTGCGCCAGAGGACCGTGGTAGGCTCGCAGGGAGCCTTATCTGTCTCCACAGAGACTTGCTTCGAAGATTTAGCCAGAGGGGCTCTGGCCACACCGGCTTCCTTGAATTCAGAAGTAGACCTGAAGGTCTGTTCGTCGCATTGCGATACTTGATTCTCAACAGTGGAGAATTCAATCCCCAGCGGAGTCGCCATCTTGTTTTCCATTGATTTTGCAAAGGGGAAAACTTACAAAAAAAAGGATCGAGGAGCTAAATTACAAGTAATTCCTTGCAAGAAGAAGATTACAGGTAGATCTCCTCTGAGATTTCTGGGAAAGTGTGCCGGTAGGAATCTGATCAGCACGCGATCACTCTATCCCTTTGACGATGCGATCGATCAGACAATCGGACTGCTACCTGATGAGATTCCCTTCTCGCCTGGTTCGGGGAATCGGAGAACAGAAGGTTGGTAGAACCCTCTTGTTACTTCTCAAACTACCTCCACTTGGGAATTCCTTCTCGCCTGGTTCTGAAAATTCCTTGAGAGGGAGGAAGATCTTAGGGTATTAGCACCCTGATTAGAGAAGTAATTCTCTGAATTCTTGGAAGCAAGAGAGTAGATCTCTGCCTTTAGCCGTCTTCTCCTCTTTTTTCAGCCTCTGGCTCTCTCTCTGTGTGTATGTATTCCTTCGTATACCTCTGGTGGGCTATCTATAGGGAAAGCAGGGGTATAATTATCCCTTGAAAGTCTGAAAACAGATCGAGTCAATCTGTTTAAATCTGGAAAGTAGCATTGCTGCGAGGCTAGAATCAGCTTTTGCGAAATTAGGAATATCAGATAATGTTTGATCTCCTGATCCGCTTTGATTCTTTCCAAATAACTGAAAGATCTCCCCTGATCTTCTTACTTGTTTTAGGAGAGTCAAGAGATTATGGTAAACAACTACCAAATTTGATCTCAGATTTGATCTCGATTAGATTTGATCTTGAATAGATTTGATCTCATCTGGAGATTTCATTGGTCAAAGGTGACCATAAAAGATCCGCAGCGGGGCTACTTCGTCGAGCTCGCAGCGGAGCTAGGGGAAGGGTCTGGCGAATTCTTCAGCGGAGCTGGATACTTTCGTGGCGAAGCTACCCATTAGCCTTCTGTGCGGCTGCATAGGATTTTGGGCGAAGTGAACCGCCTGCGGAGTTAACTAAGCACCTCTTGCAGCGAAGTTCGCGAGGGGACTCTCTGCGATGCTAAGCAATTTCAGCTTCTCATATGAGACTCATCTTGTGGGCTCATGCGGGGCTAAATGTTGAGCTAACTTAGTGTCCCTTACGAGCTTTTCTTGGTTTACTGTCTGCTTCGCTGGATCAGTAGAGTCTAAGTTGCTGATTCGTCCCTTTGAGATGGGTAGAGAACTGGTCGTCAGCTTGTCTGCCGCTTGTCTTTTGTAGATGTCAACAAGTTAGACATTATTCAGGCCAGTTAAGAATCTTGCCTTTTTTAGAGTGTCAACAATAAATTCCACAAAATAAGTTCTTATAAGATCTTTGAAATACAAATATGTGTGACTAAAATTCAACACATATTATAAACAATTTGAGCCATTTTTGTGATATGAAAATTAGGCTTAAATACAAAATCTGTATTTTTCAAAACTTGAATTTTTGAAATGAAAAATTGTTTTCTCCAAAACTATGTAAATACAAAAACATGATTTTAAAACAAATTTGAAGCATATTGTATATAGATAGAATCCAATATACATATAAAGATATATATCTATGTTTTTGACATGAAATTCAAAGTCGGTTAAACTGAAAATCAAAACCAATAAACTTTAAACTTTTATGTGTGTGTGTGAACTTGAGCATATCAATACTAGCTATCTTTACACAAGATCTAAACAACTAAACTAAGCACAAATCGAAGTCTTCTTGTCTCCAGGCCGACTCGATCCAAACGCGATCCAACGAGTTTGACTCCAACTAAGTGCTATATGCGATCTTGATGCTCGAGCTCTTGAATCTACATGTGTTAGCTCCAAAACTACTTTGTTGAAGCCAACCACCTACTAATATCTTGGTCAAATATCTGAAACTAATTAAGTACAAGATCATTAGTAAACTATAACTACATGAGTTAATCATCATCAAAACTAGAGTGATGGGCCTCTGGGCCATCACACATATGGTCGGCCGCTTGAGCGACTGAAAGCTATGTAGAGACCTCTACACCTTGAGCGGTCGACCGGGCAGTCGACCGACCTAGTCCAAAGATCAATTTAAATATATTTTAAAAAATGCAAACTAATTTTAAATACTTATATTTATACTAAAATAATTTTGGCTAGATTTAAACTATGAAATATCTGTATATGTAAAGTCATATAAATTATAAACAAATACTGAACATGTATAACTAGAAAAACAAGTTTGTTCAAGAACAAAAAACTAGATAAAAATTATTTTGTGTGTGATGTATTCTTGAGTATCAATTCAACACTGTAAACTTAAACATTCTATGTTCTTACAAGGTTTACTAAATCTCTAAGTCTTCTTCAAGTGGGCTTCTTTAAAAATTCATATTTTGATCATTTGAGCTTGAATCTCCATATTTGAATCAACTTGAGTACTTCAACACCTTCTTTTGGAGGAAGAATGAAACTAAATCGCAACTCTTGAACCCTAAAAACTCAAACATTCTTGACCATGATTAGTACCTCATAACTACATGAGTTTTGAAATCATCAAAATAAAAATCGGCGATTGTACCCTTGGCCAACAATTAATCTAAATATTTTTTTATCACTATTCTATTTATTTGCGGTGACTACTATTTGTCTAATATTATAACAAAATAAAACACACTTGAATGGGAAGTTATGAAATTACATTGAATATCAAGTTGTGTTATTACCAAAAAAAATTATCATATCAATTTAAAGTTCAATGTAAATAGAAAAACTCATCAAATTAGAACCCACTTTATAAAAGTATAACAAAGTAAAAACCACAAGATTAACTAAATAAGTTGTGACACTCTACCAAGATGTTTGATGTTTAGACTTTTTCAAACTTTACTGAATCAAAATGGCTACAACTTTCTTTAAAAATTGAAAAAAGGTTTACGTGGAAACCCAACCTTGATAAAACATAACAGTCACCTGTCGTTATATGCTCTAGATGATCTAATGATTATGATGAATGAATTTTTTGGTGTTGTGGGGGAAAGAAGTGATTGTAAAATTAAAGAGTTAAGAATTACCGTGTAGCTTTGGGTTAACGGGTCGTGTCCACGAGGAGGAATGCGATGAAAGCTTTTCAGTATTTTGTTTAGAAAGCTAAGAATGGTGCTAGTTTTTTAGTTGAAAAAGAGAATGGAGAGAAAGAAAATGATTAAAAGAAAATTGTAAATTTGGTGAAGGCTTTGGAAAAGGTGATTTAAAAAGCTTTGAAAAGTGATTTGTTGTTTTTAATAAAGAAGAAAATCTGGGCTCACTAGCTCACTACTCAACGATATGTTCTTCTTTTAAAATCCTTAGTGCCTCAACTTGATCATAGGCAAAAACTTAAGATTGATTTTAGAAAGTTTTAAGGAAAGCACATAAGATGATTGGAAAAGTTAATCCTTTTCTTTAAGAAATCATCTCGAATTGAATGTTAAATCATCAAGAAGTTCAAGTATGAGATAAAAACAAGTTCAAGAGACATTTTTAAAAGAAGTAAAAATTTAAAAATCCAAACCCATCCTCATGTGCCTTCAAGAACACTTTCAAGAAGAAAGGCTTAAGTTAGGCATGCAAATGATTCATTGGGTCTTTTCATCAAAACCATTCGAAAGAAGAGGGATCAGAGAGAGGAGTAATAGTGAGCCCAGAAAACCGATTTAGCTACTCATGAAAGATAAAGAACAATGCAAGTAAATAAAGCAAGACATACAGTAAAAAGGAGTGGAAGAAAAGGTAGCTTGATCCTTGTATTGATGTCACTTTAATCTTCAGAATACAATCACTCAATTCCTCTCTCTCACTGGAATTTGCACTGAACTACAAATTGCAAAACAAAGATACAACTTTTATACTATCTAATAAAGAGCCTAAACCTTAAAAATAAACAAAAATTCTAATCCTAGTCTTCGCTCCTTTCTTCTCTGTTGAAAATGGTATTTATAAGGAAAAATCAAAGGGGAGAGGTCGTAGGAAAATTGGGGGAGCAAACGCTCCCCCAACAACCCTAACAAAGACGCGAAAACGCGGCTAGGGCCAAGTTTTCGCGGCCCTGGTGTGACCAGGTGGCCACACCCAAATGGGGATGCTCCTGGTTTGGTGATTCTCTCATATCTTCTGCTGGTTTTCTCATTTCTGCTCCAGGATTTGACGAAACAGTCTTTGATTGTTGGCTTCAACCGATTGATTTGGGAAGATACATTTCAACCGGTTTCAACCTCTCTGATTTGCCAAGATCTGCCTTGATTCCCTGATTTCGAATTTATTCTTAATTAATTCAGAATTTGATGGGCTTTTGGGCTTGTTTCTCTTTTCTTTCTTTTAGCAATGGGCCTATATTTAATAAAGAAGAATAAGACTTATTAATAGGATTTATTAGATAAAAAGTATGGTAATGTGACAATGTATATGCAATATATGTGATTGATCAAGAAGAAAAAAAAAAAAAAAAGAGAAATATCCCTAAACTAGTTACTAGTATTCGAGCATTCTCTCTGATCTTTAATATACAAAAAAATAACTCTTTGAGATATGTAATAATAGAGATAAATCACAAGGCAAACAACTAACATTGGCCATAGGTCTCAAAAATTAAATAACAACATAATGATAATAAATATTTTATAGAATAATTCTTTTCTAGCTCAAAATTCCAAGTTGAATCTAGCATGATAGTGGGACTTATGGGTCCACTCTTATGAATTATGTAATGCCTATGTGTTATAGAGACTTTTTTGGTTTTATTGATGAAAATTTGTTGGCCCAAAGACCCATCATCTAGTTTCGATGATGATTAACTCATGTAGTTATAGTACTAATGACCTTATGATATTTAAGTTTATGAGTTTAATCAAGATCTTAGTTTTGGGTTTAACTCAAGATTTAAAGCAAACTAATATTGATTCAAGAGCTTAAGCATAATATCACATCTAGCACTCTAGAAGGAGTCAAGCTCAAAAAAAGTCAAGTTTGGATCAAGACAAGATGAAAAAGAAGATGAAGAAAAATAAAACCTAAAGTTTGCAAAAGAGTTTGTAAGTACTTAGAAGATTTGTAAAGTTTAAATTAAATTTGATTACTCAAGTTTATATACACACAAAAAAGTTTTTCATATTGATTTTCATTGAGTATAGAATTTATGGTTTAGTTTTCAAGAGTTTATTTTAGAAACAAAATGAGCTTTATATGATTTTTTATCTCAAAGAAATGAGTTTTATAGTTTGTAATATATTTTGGATTTTATCGATACATATTAGAACTCTATTTGATAAAGGAAACCTATTTTAATGAGTTATAGATTTTGTTTTATCAAAAGTTTATTTTATAAGAAGAAATTCTAAAAAAAAGTTTTAATTGTTTGATATGTGTATTGAAATTTGTCATATACATTTGTATTTTAATAGAGTTTGAGAAACTTATTTTTGTATTTATATAAGTTTTGATTTAACTAGTTTAAGCTTAAAATTTAGTTCTTTGGAAAAATAATTTTTAATATTGTTTATATTTCAAAATTGATTTTAACATCTCAAAAAAAAATATACATGTTTATAATATGTGTTGATTATTGTTCACACATATTTGTACTCTAAAATATTTACATGAACTTAGTTTTGTAGACTTTATAGAAATTTACTTTGATTTTAAAAAGATTTGAAAAAGATAAACAAAAATTGTTTTTCGCCTTAGGCCGGTCGACTGGGCGGTCGATCGGATGTGTCTTAAGCCAATTGTCTTGTACACACAATCGACTGGTGGTCAACCGATGGCCTAAGAGCAAACACGTTCTCTCAGGTCGATCGACCGCGCAGTCGACCGATTAATAGAAAGCAAGTATGCTCTCGGTCGGTCGAATGGTCAACTGACTTCTGTGAAAATAAAAATTGTTCTCACATCGGTTGACCCGGCGGTCGATCGGCTGGCCCCAATGGCTAAAATTATAGCCATTGGGCGGTCGATAGAGCAGTCAACCGTTAGTCTACTATGGCCAGTTCTAAGTCAAACGACTAGCCTTTGGTTGATGCCTATAAATTATGTTTTCGTTGAGTTTTTGCAACCAATTTTTAAGAGTTAAAATTTACATCTTTCCCAAAACTTTTCTGCAAGTTTTAGAACCTCAATTCCTTATCTTCAAGAGAGTTTTGAAACAAGTTTTAGAGCACCAACTTCCATCTTCTAGAGAGTTTCTCAATAGTGCTTTTCTTGACCTATTCAATTCTTAATCTCTAGTTTTCTCTCACCCACTTTGAGCAAATCAATTCTATATCTATTCTATAGGATTCCTTATTTGTAAGAGTTTGTTTTGTGATCAAGAGTCTTGATCACAAGTTATTCTTTATTGTATTAAGTTTGGTTAGAAGTTGCGGCCCAGCGAGCTTGCGGGCTCGTAGTTGTAGTTCTTGCGGGAACAAGTGAGGGACTTGTGGGTTTTAAGAGTTCTTGAGAAAACTTGTAGGTGTTGGGAAACCAAGTGATCTTGAGAGATCGGATTATAGTAAAAATCCTTCATTGCGGTGAAGGAAGGGACGTAAAATAAGTTGCTCGAACCTCAAAACAAATCTCCTGTATTTGTAATTGTTCTTATTTCTCACTCTCTCAATTTTGTTTAATATCTTGCATGATCATATTGTTTATATCATTACATTCTAGATATTTATTGTGCTCAATTGATATACAAGTTTGAGATTGTTTAATTTCTTTTATTTGTGTAGAATTATTAATTAAGTTATTAATTTTTCTCATTTGATTAGCAAATCACCTATTCACCCCCTCTCTAGGTGATTACAAGTGGTATTAAAGCTTGACGCTTTTAATTTGTGTTTAAAACCTAGAGTAAAAGATTTTTGTTTGCTAATCATTATATTTATTTGCGCGCACACACACATAACCAATAGAGGTGTTGATTAACCACCAACTTTTGATGGACTTAACTTTCCTATTTGGAAAGTTAAGATGACCGTCTTTCCAAAATTTTTAGGAAGTCGAGTTGCTAAGAGCATCTCTAAACAATCTGTCAAATCCAAGGGTGATGAGTGAAAATACACCTAGAGGGGGGTGAATAGGTGTAGTAGCTAATCTAATGCAAATGATGCGAAATTAGAAACTATTTATGCCAACTAAAGCTATTAAGCTAACACACAAGGTATAACACAAGAGTGTGGCCGAATTTCAGGTGAAGGGCTCTAGACTATCTCCTCAAAATTCTTCTAGATTAATAGTTGAGGTGGCACTATGGCTCTCTTGGTTGAATACAAATGTGGGCAAACAATCCGAAGCATATATCAATAGAGCACAAGATATATCAAGCATATAAGGAGATAAACAATATAAGCATGCAAGATATATAAACACAAGTGAGAGAGAGAGAGCAATCGCAAATACGGGAGAATTATTTCGAGGTTCGAGTGCCCTTGCTCTACGTCCCCGCCTTTAACACTATGAAGGATTTCTACTAGAATCAATCCCACAATATCACTCGGTGCCGCAACACCTACAACGAGTTTACACTAGAACTCTTGTACTCACTAGTCCCTCTCTTGTTCCTGCAAGAACAACACACACAAGCACTCTAGCTTGCCAAGGCCGCACCTCTACACCGAGCTCCTACAAGAACTCGTCACAACACGAACCCGCAAGTTCGCCTCATCAAATACAAAGATTAACAATTGGTGATCTCTACACTTTGATCACCTAAAAGTACTCTCACAATAAAGATCTCTAGAGGATTGATATAGCAATGGAAAGCTCAAGTTTGTGTGAGAAAAACAAGATAGAATAGTGGTGAAAAACTCAAGAAATCTCTTTTGAAAAACACTCTTGAAAACTTCCTTTTGATATGGAAATATTAGCCCCAAAACAAGTGGAGAAAAACTCTAAGAGAGATGGGAAAAACTGGCTTTGAAACTCTCTTGAAATTTTATATAAAAAGCCCAAAATAGCCCCCGTATATACAATTCAAAAATATAGCTGTTGGGGTCAAACTACAGGTCAAAATGATCTGTCGGTCGACTGGCTAACGGTCATATTTTTGACCGTTGGGGCCTGCCGGTCGACCGCCCGGTCGACCGTACCCTGGGAAAGACCTGTCGGTCGACCGCCCGGTCGATCGGGGCCAGATCTAGAGAGTGAACTCTCTGGATCGGTCTACTGCCCGGTCGACCGCTCATCAAGACAAGGGGTTGTGCACGTTTCTGTGCACATCGGTCGACTGTCCGGTCGACCGACTTCTGGCTCGATCGACGACAGAAGTCGGTTGACCGGTCGTCGACCGCCAGAAGGCCAGTCTGGAATTTTGGGATTAAAAACTTGGTCTTATAAACTCTAATAAAATCCCATAAAATCACATAAAATCTATAAAAATAAGTTCAATGAAATGCTTTGAAATACAAATATGTGTGATAAAAAATCAACACATATTACAAACTTTTTAAACTATTTTTGTGATATAGAAATTTAGCCTTAAAGAAAAATTCGTATTTTTCAAAAACAATCTTTAATTTGAAAAATGATTTTTTCAAAACTTTTTCAAATACAAAAATAAGATATTTTAAACACTTTTGAATCTTAGTGTGTATGGATATGATCCAATACACATATAAGATGAAATATCTATGTTTTTGATAATAAGCTCTAAAATAGGTTTTGATAAATTCAAAACTCAAACACATGACATAGAAAACATCAAATAAGTTTTTCTAAACATTTGAGCCAACAATGTGCATGGATGAAATCTAAAACACGTATAAACCATATAAACTTGTTTTGATGAAATCTAACTATAAAACATAAGGATGTATACTTTGAAGCTCAAAAATCAAAACGGTATTTTCTAAAATTGAAACTACTTTGTGAAAACACGTATAAATTTTTTTTTGTGTGTGTATATGAGCTTGAGTAATCCACAACTAATCTATCTTTTACATTTGTTTAAAAATAAAATCTTAACACTTACAAACATGACACAAATCTTGAAAATCTTCTTCTCCATCTTGACTTGGTCCAAGCCTTGATCCATGAGCTAGATTTCTCTTTAAGTACATGATGCGATCTTGATGCACAAGCTCTTGAATCAATACATGCTAGCTTCAAAACTTGACTTCGAATCTTTTGTTGAAGCTAAACACCGACTAAGATCTTGATCAAATATCTGAAACTAAATATGCACAAGATCATTAGTACTATAACTACATAAGTTAATCATCATCAAAACTAGAGTGATGGGCCTTTGGGCCAACAATCTCTCCCTTTTTGATGATGACAAAACTCATGGAGTTATATATGTGTGGATTAAAGTTAAGCTTTATAGAAGCTCCCCCTTAGCTCATGCATAACAATAAACTAATAGATATTCAGTGAAATGCATATACTAAACACAAACATATATGCATAAACAAATATATAAACATGCATATAGAAACTCTCAAAATTCTTCTCCCCCTTTTTGTCAATTCATCAACAAAGGGGTGAGGATAATCAAGCAATAAAGATGTATATGCGATATACATTTATGAAGAGGAGAGACGTAAAGTTAGCTCCCCCTACACATATGCATTACATGAAGAAGGGATGACTAGATCCTAACCCACATAAAGCATAATATACAATGTATAAGTGGAGATGTTAAGCTCCCCCTGCACACGTGTACCACATAAAGAAGAGAGGCCAAGCTTCTCAATGTGAGATACACTCAACATGAATCTATATATAGAAGAGATGTTAAGCTCCCCTTACATATAGGCAATATATATCAACAAATTTTAAGAAAAATTTTAAAATCACTTTTAAAACAAACTTTGAAATTTCTTGAAGTCAACCAAATGAATTATGATACCAATAAAATCAAATTGTAGTTGACAAAAATAAAAGTTGGTACCACTTGTAAAAGAAAATTTTAAGAAGCCAATAGTAGATTTTGATACCAATTGAAGGTGAAACATGAAATATATTTTGATACCAAATAAATACCAATTGAAATCAATGCATAAGCTTGAAAAGATACCAATTAACATTTAGAATAAAATCAAGCTTAGCATAAACATAATTTGTCCTTTTAACAATGTAAAGACAAGCACAATCAAATCATATATATGTATATATAAAAATGAAAATATCAATTTGAAATTGATACTAATTGAAATTTGAAACATACATATAAAAGCAACACATATGAGTATACAAAAAATAAAATTCCATGAAAATCATGTGTATAACTCATACCCACCACCCTATTCATGCACAAGTTTAAAAGATTTTCAATAAGGGTATCAAGGCATGGTCTCCCAACCATCCGCCCTTTAAGGGTAAAAGTTTTCAAAAATAAGATTTGAAAATAGTTGTAGATTGAAAACACTACCAAGTGAAGAATAAATAACTAGTTTAAAGTAATTTTTAAAAAACTGATTAAAGATCCTTCAAAAATGAAACTAAATCATATATATGTCATGAAACATTGCTAAGTACACAAAAATTGTCACTCAAGATTTATAAAGCTCATATAAAGCTTATGAAAATAAAGTCATGAGTAAATAAAAATAATGTGAGTGTACAAGAATCATGTGAATAGCATTTCATGAAAATAATCAATAAGGTTCAAAATATCAAACATATGAAAATCATAACAATTTATTTTTTTCATCAAATTAAACAAACTTCAAGGTATATGTATGTTATATCAAAACTAAAAATATACATACATATTTCAAACACAAACAAGTCCATATTAGGATTTTGCATGAAGGCAAGTGACTCAAGGATATACATGTATATCTATTAATTTTAGACAAAAGTAATTTATACATAAAGCTAAACATATACAAAATAGGAAAAATAAGTGTAAATGAAAGAATCATCAAAACTAGGTTATACATGTACAAGGTTATACATGTATATGTAATAAGCACAAATGAGCAGTGAAGCACAAACACAAAATAATCAAGTGTAACTCACTACTTGTACAATATAAACACGGGTTTTAACGAGAACTACATCTAAACAAGTATTCACCACATGAAGTACAAACCATGATTATTTAACATAATGAGCATAAAAATTAAAACATGCTAAAAATTATTAATGTAAAAGCATGTAAACTAAAATAGGAGTTTAGAGATAGTTACCAAACCATATGAACTATTCTCTAAGTCTCCAAACCATGTTGGTCCTCCCACCAAACATCCTTGAAGGTGATGCATCAATGTATTGTCCATTAAGCTCAAACGCATCCACCATCAAGGCACCATACCTCTCACGTCATGTGAGAGCTCACGCCTACATCAAACACAAGAGGTGGGGATTTGGTACCCATTTATTTTTGGGTCCACAGGGTTAGAAACAAATGAAATCCAAACATTATTATTTGCAAAATTTACATGATTTACCTTATCAAAACAAAACTTTACTAAATGGCCTTTGCGGCCGCAATGTGTACATTTGTACACTCTAGCATGCATATGAGTGGTGTGATGTGCATATGTATGTCGTGAGGATTGTGCATAAACATGTAGATTTATTTCTTGCAAAACATGAATTCCAATTTAGAGTGATTAAATGCACATTGGCTCAAAATAGAGCCCAAACAATCAATATTCTTCTTCATAATGCAAATATCATTATTAATTTTGAAAGAAGAGACATGAGCATGAAAAGTAACAATCTTTTTCTTTTTAGAAATGTTTTCTCTTTCTTTTAAAACAATTTTCCTTTTTAAATAGTTATTTTCTTCCAAAATACTGTTTTTTCTTTTTCCACCAAAATAATTTTATTTTTCAATAAATTATTTCCTTAACAAATGTCATTTAATTTTTAAGACAAGAAAATATTCTCCTTTTATAAAAATTCATTTTCTTTTGAAACATATGCAAATTTATTTTTAAATGAATCATTTTCTTTTAGCAAAGAAGTGTTTTCCTTCTTCAACTTATTATTGTCAATTTTTAATAAATCATTTTTTTAAGAAGTTTTGACAAAAAGATGCAAGCTCATCATAAGGCATGTCAATATCTTCTAGCTCGGATTCGGAGTTTACCTCAAGGGGGTTATCCCCTTGGACCATGTAGCATATGTTGGAAGTATCACTTCCATCATCCGAGTCACTCCCCAAATAGTATTATTTTTGTTCACCAAGAGAGACAAGTGTGTTCCATAGTATAAAAGCCGAATCAAAGTTAGCAACCCTAGATAAATATTCATCATTTAGGGTAGATCTTAAAGTGAAGGGCTTTTGCACTAGCCTCAAGGTATTTGCCATTTAAAAAGTAAGAATGTTTAATGGTGGCAAAATAAACGTGAATTCCTAGTGCTTTGAGGTACATTAACATCTTAACATTCCAAGTTTGGATGTTAAGAATATCAAACATGGGAGGTGCCATGAAATCCATATGTGTGTGTAAACAAATATTGTGATTAGCTATAATGAGAATCTTTAACTCAAGGTTGTTAGACCCAAATCATGAGCACCAAGCTCTTATACCAATTGAAAATACACTTAGAGGGGGTGAATAGGTGTAGTAGCTAATCTAATGCAAATGATGCGGAATTAAAAACTATTTATGTCAACTAAAGCTATTAAGTTAACACACAAGGTATTACACAAGAGCGTAGCCGATTCCCGGTGAAGGGCTCTGGACTATCCCCTCGAGATTCCTCTAGATTAAGAGTTGAGGTGCCACTATGGCTCTCTTGGTTGAATACTAGTGTGGGCAAACAATCCCAAGCTTATATCAATAGAGCATAAGATATATCAAGCATATAAGGAAATAAGTAATATAAGCATGTAAGATATATAACACAAGTGAGAGAGAGCAATCGCAAACACGGGAGAATTGTTTCGAGGTTCGAGCACCCTTGCTCTACGTCCCTGCCTTCAATACTGTGAAGGATTTCAACTAGAATCGATCCCGTAAGATCACTCAGTGCTACAACACCTACAACGAGTTCATACTAGAACTCTTGGACTCACTAGTCCCTCTCTTTTTTTCGCAAGAACAACACATGCAAGCACACTAACTTGCCGAGTCCGCACCTCTACATCGAGCTCCCACAAGAACTCATCACAACACGAACCCGCAAGTTCTCTCCTCAAATACAAAGATGAATAATTGGTGATCTCTACACTTTAATCACTTAAAAATACTCTCACAACAAAGATCTCTAGAGGATTGATATAGTAATGGAAAGCTCAAGTTTGTGTGAGAAAAACAAGATAGAGTTGTGGTGGAAACCTCAAGAAATCTCTTTTGAAAAATACTTTTGAAAAATCTCCTTTTGATATGGAAATATTAGCCATAAAATAAGTGGAGAAAAACTCTAAGAGAGAGGAGAAAATTTGGCTTTGAAACTCTCTTGAAATCTTATATAAAATAGCCCAAAACAGCCCCCTTATATAGACTTTAAAAATATAGCCGTTGGAGTCAAACTGCAGTTCAGAATGACCTGTCGGTTGACTAGCTGGTCGACCGACCAACGGTCATATTTTTGACCATTGGGCCTGCTGATCGACCGCCCGGTCGACCGTGCACTGGGCAAGACCTGCAGGTCGACCGCCCGGTCGACTGGGACCAGATCCAGAGAGTGAACTCTTTGGATCGGTCGACCACCCATCAAGCCAAAGGGCTGTGAACATTTCTGTGCACATCGGTCGATCGCCCGATCGACCGACTTCTGGCTCGGTCGACCGCCAGAAGGCCAGGTTTGGAATTTTGGGATTAAAAACTTGGTCTTATAAACTCTAATAAAATCCAATAAAATCATATAAAATCTACAAAAATAAGTTTATTGAAATACTTTAAAGTATAAATATGTGTGATCAAAATCAACACACATTACAAACTTTTTGAACCATTTATGTGATATAAAAATTTAGCCTTAAACAAAAATTCGTATTTTTCAAAAACAATCTTTAATTTGAAAAACGATTTTTCCAAAACTGCTTCAAATATAAAAATAAGATATTTAAAACACTTTTGAAACTTATTGTGTGTGGATATGATCCAATACACATATAAGATGAAATATCTATGCTTTTGACAATAAGCTCTAAAATAGGTTTTGATAAATCCAAAACTCAAACACATGATATAGAAAACATCAAATAAGTTTTTCTAAACATTTAAATCAACAATGTGCATGGATGAAATTCAAAACACATATAAACTATATAAACTTGTTTTGATAAAATCTAATAATAAAACATAAGGATGTATACTTTGAAGCTCAAAAACCAAAATGGTATTTTCTAAAAGTGAACTATTTTGTGAAAACACATATAAATTTTGTGTGTCTGCGTGTGTTTGTGAGCTTGAGCAATCCACAACTAATTTATCCTTTACATTTTGTTTAAAAACAAAATCTTAGTACTTATAAACATGACACAAGTCTTGAAAACCTTCTCTTGAAAATCTTCTTCTCCATCTTGACTTGGTCCAAACCTTGATCCATGAGCTAGCCTCCTCTTTGAGTACATCATGCGATCTTGATGCGCGAGCTCTTGAGTCAACACGTGCTAGCTTCAAAACTTGACTTCGAATCTTTTGTTGAAGCTAAACACCAACTAAGATCTTGATCAAATATCTGAAACTAAATAAGCACAAGAACATTAGTACGATAACTATATGAGTTAATCATCATCAAAACTAGAGTGATGAGCCTTTGGGCCAACAATGAGGACACTTGGTTCAAAGCCACCATAAAAGAATATGAAGCTAATACCAAATCTAAGTACGCTCTCATGCAAGCCCTCAATAATGATGACCTACCATGGGTTATCAATTGCACTTCTGCTTATGATATTTGGTAAAATTTGATTACTGCTCAAGAAAGAACATCTCAAGTGAATATAGTAAAGATTGATTTACTTAATTCAAAATATGATAGCTTCTATATGCTTGATAGTGAAACTCTTGATTCTATGCTTACTCGTTTTACTGCAATTACTAATGATCTTATTTCTCTAGGTGTCAATTTCCAATGATCAAATGATAAGAAAGATTATAAGAGCACTTTTCAAATCTTGGGAGTGAAAGTTCACCTAGAGGGGGGTGAATAGGTGAAGTGCTAAGAAAATGCGGAATTATAAAAACCATTGCTAATAAAAACTAACACACAAATGAATTCCAAATAGTGAAGTCAAATTTTCGGTGAAGGGCTTTAGAACCTTTCCTCAAAATTTCTCTTTTATAAGAGTTGAGGTGCTTCAATAACTTTCTTGGATCAAAACAAGTGTGAGCACAATAACAAGCATGTATGATTAAAAACAATAATATCAATGAAAGATATAAATAAGTAGAGTTTAGTTGAGAGATAGCAAACACAAACACAAGGATATGTTTCGAGGTTGAGTCACTTTCTCTATGTCGCCACCTTCATCGCGTGAAGGATTTCTATTAACTTTACAAAGGAACTCTACAAAGGATACAAGCTCTAATCCTCTGCTCAGGAGGAAGCACTAAGCCAATTACACAAAGCAATACCTCTATAGAAGAGGAAGGCACAAAGCCAATGCACAAAGCAAAAAGAAAGTTTACAACACTTAGTGATCACAAAGATCACAAGCAAGAAATCTTATATTACAAGATCTTAAAAGATAGATTTTGAGATAAAAGCTCAAGCATTGAGAAAACAAATATTTTGAAAATGAAGCTCTTTAGAAAACAATTGAGAAAACTTCTATAAAGAGATAAACTTGAAGAACAAAACTTGTGTTTCACCAAAACTTGTTTTATTTGATTTTTCAAACTTAGAAACATTTAAAATAAACACTCTTAAAGATATGAATTTGAAGCTCAAAAACTTGTTGAAAAACTCTATATAAATGTAGGCAAGAAAGCACTTATAAACTTGTGGGAAAAACCTTGCAAAAATCCAAGCCAAAGACCCTAATATATAGCCCCAAGAAAAACTAGCCATTGAGGTCAAATTTCAGGCCAGATTAGGCCTATCGGTTGACCAAGCAGTCGACTGTCAATAGTTAAAATTATGACTGTTGGGGTTGACGGTCGACTGGGTGATCGACCGTACCAAACATCCAGAGAGCAAAGCTCTCTGGTGGTCGATCGATAACAAACAGAGAGCACAAAATCCCTAACGGTCGGCCAGCCGGTCGACCGACAAGCATAGTCCTTAGGCATATGTACATCCGGTCGACCGACAGGGCTTAGTCCCTAAACTATATTTTTAGTATTTTAAATATTCTTTATAAATTTAATTAAATTTCAATAAATCTCAATAAATTCTACAAGAATAAGTTCATGAGCATTTGAGTACAATTTTGTGTGATATAAAATTAATACTTATTACAAACATGTGAACTTGCTTTTGAGATAAAGAATTTCAATCTTAAAAATGAAATCATATTTTTCAAAAATTAAACTATAAATTGAAAAATGAGTTTTTCCAAAACTTATATAAACACAAGAGAAATTTTCTCAAACTCTTTGAAGCTCCAATTTGTATGGATAAAGTCCAATATGCATTAAAATGATATAAATTTGTTTTTGACAAATATTTCATAAAACACCTTTTGATAAAAATGAAACTTTAAACTTATGAAACCAACTCATCAAAATAAGTTTCTTGAACAAAGTAGAAGCATTAATGTGTATGGATGAAATCCAATATACATATAAACCAATGTAAACTTTTTTGATTAATCTATTCATGAAAGCAAAAACTGGTTAAACCAAAAACTAAACTTTTTTTTGTGTGTGAGAGAATAAGCTTGAGCAATCAAAACTAAGCTATACTTTACAAACATTCTTAACTTTACAAACATTCTTAACTTACAAATTCTAAACACAAGTCTTCTTTTAGATCTTCTTTATCATATAGACTTGATCCAAACTTGATTCTTTCGAGCTAGACTCCTACTTGAGTTCTTGATATGATCTTTATGCTTGAGCTCTTGAATCGACATGTGTTAGCTTGAAGAAGCTAAACACCAATTAAGATCTTGATTGGATATCTGAAAGTTAATAAACATAAGATCATCAGTACTATGACTGTATGAGTTAATCATTATCAAAACTAGAGTGATAGGCCCTAAGCCAACAGAGAGGTCAAAGCCACTAATTTGACAGAACATAATGATAAAGAAGAGATGGATTTTACTACCTTCATGGGTAACTTAAAGACCCATGAGATGAAGATAAAAGTAAGAGAAGAAAGAGAGCCAAAAAAGAAACGAGATGTCTCATTCAAGACCTCTTCTAGTAAATCCAACGAAGAGGAAGATGATAATGAAATTCTGAACTATTAAAGACCGTAGAGCTGTTGCTCAATATCGGACATCAGAAGAAGGCAATGAAGGCCACTGCATGGAATTCAGAGAGTGAATCTGATAAAGTTGATTCCACACACTTGTGCTTCATGGTCCAAGATGATAACCCTCTTGAGATAAATTTAGAATCTCATTTAGACAGTGAAAAATTATATGATGATCTTGCCATTGTAGAAGAATATTTGAGAAAATAACTTGTTGAAAAGTAAATTGAAAAAAATGTTTCTTTGAAAAACAATGTTGATTTGACTTTAAAAGAAAAGGAAGTGATTTCAAAAGAAAAAGATTCTTTGAAAATTAAATTTGATTTTACCTTAAAAACAAGGAAAATTTGTCTATTTCATTTGACAAAATGAAAAATGATTTTGATTCTCATTTTAGCTCTTGTAAAAATGAAAAATAACTAAAGTTTTGATTAATGTTGAAGATTTTTCAAAATTAGAAAGAAAATTGATGATTTAGGCTCTATCTTGAGCAAATATGCTTTTGATTATAATAGATTGGAATCTATATTTCACAAGAAATAATTTCACATATTCATGCACATACATCATATGCACACCATGCTCACATCCATGCTAGAGTGTACATATGTACTCATTGTGGCCATAAAAGGCAGTTGGCATAATTTTGATATGATGAGTAAATATTTCTACGCTAATGTTGAGTTTAAAAGAGTACTAACCCTCAAGAACCCAAAAATATTTGGGTACCAAAATCTATACCACTTGTATTTGAGGTAGATATGGGCTCTCTCAAAACGTGAGAGAATTTGGTGCCTTGATGGTGGATGTATGAAGAGTATGTGAAATCACCTAG
Source organism: Agave tequilana (assembly GCA_038442645.1). Classification (NCBI taxonomy): domain Eukaryota; kingdom Viridiplantae; phylum Streptophyta; class Magnoliopsida; order Asparagales; family Asparagaceae; genus Agave; species Agave tequilana. The sequence continues at coordinate 25,121 of JAVJIF010020482.1, forward strand.
AGGGGATGAATAGGTGATGGCTAACACTAATAGCAAATATGAAAACTCAATACAGAAATAAAAACTAGCTAACACTATTATATAAAACAATTTGCAAGTATTAGTACATGTAAGTAAAGAGAGTTTAGTTAATAGAGAAAATTCCAAACTCAAACACCAAGATGTATTTCGAAGTTCGAGCCACTTGCTCTATGTCTTCACCTTCACAGCAATAAAGGGTTTCCACTATATTTCACTTCTCTTACACCTAATGATCTGATCTCGCAAGATCCAGAGCAACTGGAGCCCGCAAGCTCTACCGAGGTCGCAACCTCAACAAACTACAACAATACTATTGGCCCAAAGGCCGATCACTCTAGTTTTGATGATGATTAACACATGTAGTTATTGTACTAATTGTTGGCCCAAAGGCCATTAGCCCTATATCTTGATGGATATTTTGATGATAACAAACCATATCTAGTTATGTATTTAACTATATTTGTTTAAAAGCATTTCAGGTTAAAACAGGTTGATTTGACGGCTCCACAATCAAGACTCACAAGTTTGGAGTTCGCCAAAGATTTGCATTCCCAAGCCAAGCACAATAGAAAGTTTCGGGAACAAGACGATGAAGAAAAGACCAAGTCAAGATCAAGACCTTGAAGAATACGAAGATTTGTATTTTTATTTTTCATTCTAGATATTTTGTCAAAACCTAGATGTTAGAAGTAGAGTTATGGGATTACGACCTACACACACATTTTACTTTGGTTCATGACTTCAAAAAGATTTTCAATTTAGAGTCAACATATTTTTGGAAAATAGTTTAAGGTGTTTTGAAAAACATTTATTTGTAAAAACAAGCTTTTATCAAAGAAGTTTCTATAAAAATGTTTCAAACTTGTTAGAGTAGTGACATAGGCTCACACTTTAAGTTTTTCAAGATACTATACTTCAAAACCTAGACCTAATCCAAAAAACCAAGATTTCAGGTTTCTGGAAGTTCTGGTTTTTCAGAACTGACAGAAACCGATCGACCGTACCGGTCGACCGGCGCACAACATTTTTTTGTGCATGTGTATCAGTCGACCGTCTCGGTCGACCGAGCACTGTGCAGTGCTCTCGGGTTATTTGGGTCGACCGGGCGGTCGACCGTAGATCCCCAACGGTCAGATTTTTGACCGTTGGCGGTCGACCGTCCCGGTCGACCGGAGGCTGTCAGATTTTCTGACAGACTCTAACAGCTCTATTTTCTGACAGATTTTCTTTTGGGATTTGATCCCAACGGATTTCTGGAGATGTTTTTGACCCCTATAAATGGGAGGTCACTTCAACATGATAGCATAACAATCAAGATCATTTTTACAAGAGATTTTTCAAAAGATTTACAAAGTTTTCAAAAGGCTTTCATTTTAGAAAAGATTTTCTCTCCAAAAGCTCTAAATTTCTAGACACCCATTTGAAGTCTTTACCTCTACTTCTCTCTAGCTTTTCCACTACACAATCTCATAATTCTTCATCTACATATTGGTTCTAGGATTGTGCAAGTGAGCGATTTTTGATCAAGTGTGATCATCTTCTTATTGAGTGAAGTTGTAGAGGCATCGGCCTCAAGCGAGCTAGTGTGCTCCGGGTGGTGTTGCGGCATCACAAGAGATAGGACAAGTGTGTCCTTGTATTGGTGATCCAGTGGGATCTTCAATAGTGAAAATCCTTCAAGTGTGAAGGCGGGGACGTAGAGCGTGGCTCGAACCTCGGAAACATATCTGCGTGTTTGCGTTTGCTCAAATTTCTCTAAACTCAACTCCTTTATTTTCTTGCTCTATTAATTGCTTCATTTATTGCAAGTCTTTTATTTGAGCTAATTGTGTTAGTTAATTTTTAAATTCCGCATTTGTGCCATTTTCATATAGCCATCACCTATTCACCCCCCCTCTAGGTGATTTCAATTGGTATTAGAGCCTAACCCTAGTATTTGGTTTAACCACCTTAGGGAGATCCTTGTTTTTGGCTATACTATTTGTTGCATTCTTCATATTTTGTGCATTCTACTATTCATCCATGGCCTCACTTGATTTTTCTAGCATCAAGTCCCCACCTAAATTTGATGGCTTGAACTTCCCTATTTGGAAGGTCAAGATGAACCTCTTCCTTAAGTCCCTAGGAGTTAGGGTAGCTAGGGCCATAACTAAAGAATTTATAGAACCTCTCACCGATGAGAGATCATGGTCCGAGGACACTACCAAGGACTATGAGGATAATGCTAGGGCTCAATATGCTTTAACCCAAGCCCTTAATGAAGATGACCTCTCACGCATTATTAACTGTAAATCTGCATATGAAGTATGGAATGTTTTAATTGTGACTCATGAGGGAACGTCACAAGTCAAGAGATCCAAGATTGACTTGCTACGTTCTCAATATGAGAATTTTTATATGCTTGAAAGTGAGACTATTTATGACATGCTCACTCGTTTCACCAAAATCACTAATGCCTTATCTTCTTTAGGTGATACAATCGACAATGACCAAAAGATTCGCAAGGTCATTAGAGCTCTTCCCAAAGCTTGGGAAGTCAAGGCAACAACCCTCAAAGAGCTTAACGATCGGGAGGAGATGGACTTCTCCGGCTTCATCGGCAATCTCAAAACCCATGAGATGGAGATGAAGGTAAGAGAAGAAAGGGAGGCGCCCAAGAAGAAAACAATCGCCTTCAAAGTCGCTCCAACCGCTATTGAAGAGGACGACTCATCGGAGGATTGCGATGAGGACTTTGCCATGCTTATCCGGAAGGTAGGCAAAATGTTTTACAGGAAAGGGAGGCAAAGTAACTTCCAAAGAGGGAAACCTCAAGGAAGGTTCGAAAAGAAGAGAGAAGAACCCGGTCTTTGCTTCCATTGCAAGAAGATCGGACATCTCATAGCGGATTGCCCCGCTCTCCAAGCTACTACCTCCAAGCATGTACCAAGGAAGAAGAAAGCTATGGTAGCAACGTGGGATGACACGGAGTCGGAATCCGAAGAGGAGAACGACGCCGCTCATATGTGCTTCATGGCACAAGGTGAGGATGCTTCTAAGGTAACCCTTGACACAACTTTAGAAGATGATGACCTAACTATGGATGAACTTGCACATTTTTTCGAAGAACTACAACATAGATATGAGATCTCTCAATCTCATAATAAAAAATTGAAAAAGGAAAATGATAGTTTAAAGAATAAACTTGATACTTGTCTTAATGAGAAGAATATTTTATCTGTTGCATTTGAAAAATTGAAAAATGATTTTAAAAAATATAAATTGGCTAATAAAGGAAAAACCCCCATGGTCTCTTGTAATAAAAATGAATTTGTAGAAATTCAAAAACGTGTTGAAGATTTGGATAACACTTTAAAGAAGTATGCTTTTGATCTTAACAAATTTGCATCTAGATTTCCTAAGGGAGTAACCCAAAGGAAACATCCACACCATGCTCATGCACGGAAACATGCACACAAATATAAACATGTATATATGTATGGTAGTGGTAGAATTTACATTTGCACATAGAAAAATTTTGTTTTGCTAAGCATAATGCTCATAATAAACATGTTTGGGTTCGCCCCGGTACTAACTCCATAGGACCCAAGAAAATTTGGGTACCAAAAGACCCACCTATTTTAGTTGATACAGGTGGATCTACTTCCTCCAAGACGTAGGGGGAAACGGTGCCCAGGTGGTGGATGCATCAAAGCTCAAAGATCACATCAAGCTTGCATCGCTATCTTGGAGGCACCTATATTTTGGAGATTGCCCATGTTCGGTAACTTCTCCATTCAAGAGTTTAATTTTTGTTTTGTTTGATATATATACAAATGTATAGAAGTGATTAGCTCATTTTTGTGCTCTATAGACATATGCTAATGTAGAGTTACATTTCTATCTCAATTGTGTATATGCCATATTTTGTTGTTTGATATCCTTTGTGAATGTCCACATACTTTTATGACATATCTATGTACACACCATATTTCAAAAACTAAAAATTAATTTTCTTTGTATAAAAAAAAAATTTCATATATAAAACAAATACCTTAGAGATGGCAATTGCGCACCTCAACTCATATCTAGAGGAATCAAGAGGATGAAGTTCAGAACCCGTCACTGGGTATTCGGCTTCAACATCTCTAAAACTTTGTAATATATATGAAAAATTAAAATAAATTGTCTTGTATGTAATTTTGGTTGATAAGTTAACTTAATGAAGATTAAAACATGTTGGTTGTATAAGTATATCATCCTTACATTTTATTAAATTTTTTTTCTGCTCTCAGTTTTTGGGCATTGTCGGTCGACCGACCTTAGATCCGGTCGACCGCTGTTGCTGTCTGTGGTCTCGGGTTTTCTGGGTCGACCGACCCGGTCGACCGCTGCAAGTCTGCAGAGCTCTCGGGTTTGCTGGGTCGACCGACCGGTCGACCGTTCTGAGATTTCAGAGCTCTCGGGTTTTCTGGGTCGACCGACCGGTCGACCGTTCGTCGATTTCAGCCCTAAAACTGCTATTTATTCTCACTTTTCTCTCTCTCTCTCACTCCAAACTGACGAACCCATATCTCTTCCCTCTCCAAAAAATTTCCTTCTCTCCAATCTCTCATCCAATTCCAAATCAATTAAAAACTCACCTCTGATCCCTCCATCTTGCGCCAGATCTTCGATTTCAGGACCATCCATCCGCTGGATTCGAAGAAACTCAAGATTTTCAATCCTAGGGTTTTGGTTCTTCACTGTTAAGGTAAAAATCGAATTTTTCCCTTTGTTCTTCACCTCTAGTTTCTAGATCTTCCCTTGTTTGTCATCATTTCTAGGTCTCTAACTCTCTAGATCAAGCCCTAACCTAAAAATCATATTTTTTAAATATGTCAACATCCAAAAGAACTAGGACTGAGAAAGGTAAATCAGTAGCTCAGACTTCTTCCACTCCAAAACCTAAAAGAACCTTTGTTAATGAGCTTGCTGGTAACCGTTATATAAATCTTTCCAAAAGAAACATAATTTCGGGAAGATTTGTAGTTATCCCAGACTTTGAACATCTAGATATCCCCCGCATTTTGCAAAACAATTCCTTAAACGAGTTCTTAACCATCAAAGAACAAGTTTATACTTCACTCGTGCCTTATTTTTATGCCAATTTCTCATTCGATGGAAATCGTATTTTCACTAGAGTCCTAGGCAGGAACATTGACCTAAGTATTGGTCAGTTCGCTGATATTCTTCATCTCTCCCCTGGTGGAGCTGATGTTTATACCCATGACCTTCATGACTTTGAGTTTCCGGAGGGTGAGTCTGCGCTCACCGCATCCACATTGATTCACGGGGATGACCACACCGGCTTGGTCAGGAACGAAGTTGTGAGCAGGTTCACTCTCACTTCCCAAGTCCTAGCCAAGATCATTTTCTATAACATTGTCCCCAAATCTGGTGAATATAGCCATGCTAGGGGTCCTATACCCTTGATTATCTACTGCCTTTTGCCAGGAATTAAGATCAATATTCCCCGTATCATTGCTTCCCACATGGCATCTGACCAGATTCGCATGTCAGGTAGGGGTTTACCTTTTGGCATGATTATCACCCGTCTCCTCAAATCTCTAGGGTTCGATCTTTCCTCTGAGACTTCTGATGATCCACAAATAGACATTGACGGAGTTCTATTGAAGAGGATGGAAGCTCAGTTGCGTCGTCATGCTCCTGTGCAACCTCCTGTTCCTCCTCCTATTATTCCTGGATCTTCTTCTGCACCTGGGTCTTCTTCGGTCCCAGGGACATCTTCTGCTCCTGGCCTTGTTTTACCTTCAGATCTTCAGGCCATGATTTCTTCTGAGGTTCGCTCTCAGATTCAGGAGCACCAGTCCTGGTTTGAGCAGCGAGAGGCAGCTCTTCGTACGGAGATGGAGACCCGTTTCCAACAAGAGGACGCCTTTCGTGCGGAGATGAACTCTCAGATTCGAGGTATTCGTAACGATATGTCTTATTTTGCTGACTCCATGAGATTCATGGATACGCAATTTGAGGCTCTCTTTACGAAGTTCGATATGGTTCCTCCTGATCCCTCTTCTATTGCTCGTCCACTTCCCTCCTCTGGCCCTCCATTTCCTACCAGAGCTCCTTCTTCTGCTTCCCCACCTCGTCCAAAGGTGGTCGGCGTTGATCCCGAGGAGGCCGCTTCCTCTTCTTCTTCTTCAGAGGAAGACGATGATGGAGATAAGACCATGGCTGAAGGCGCTGCTGTGGAGAGCTCTTCAGAGGACGACGAGGATGATGACGACGATGAGGGCGACGATGCTGGTGGTGATGAGTGATGGGAGTAACCTCCCCTTTTATTTGATGATGTCAAAAAGGGGGAGAGTTATTTGTTGAGAGAGACTTAATATTTTGTGTACTTATATTCTGTAGTATTTTCTGTTGGACATCTTGTATTTGTGTGGACATGTACTTGATATGCTTTGTGGACATATGTGTTTCATTTCTATGACATGAGTATTTTTCTTAGTATGGATATATGTGTTATGGATGCTTTGTGGATTATCACCCACAATTTTTTTTTGAGATAAATCTATGCCTGAGTATATTTTTAGTATATGCATGTGTTGAGGGGGAGCTTCACTTGAAGTCTCCACCCAAAATATTTGAGATAACTAAATATGTTTTGTCATCATCAAAAAGGGGGAGATTGTTGGCCCAAAGGCCATTAGCCCTATATCTTGATGGATATTTTGATGATAACAAACCATATCTAGTTATGTATTTAACTATATTTGTTTAAAAGCATTTCAGGTTAAAACAGGCTGATTTGACGGCTCCACAATCAAGACTCACAAGTTTGGAGTTCGCCAAAGATTTGCATTCCCAAGCCAAGCACAATAGAAAGCTTCGGGAACAAGACGATGAAGAAAAGACCAAGTCAAGATCAAGACCTTGAAGATTACCAAAATTTGTATTTTTATTTTCATTCTAGATATTTTGTCAAACCTAGATGTTAGAAGCAGAGTTATGGGATTACCACCTACACACACATTTTACTTTGGTTCATGACTTCAAAAAGATTTTCAATTTAGAGTCAACATATTTTTGGAAAATAGTTTAAGGTGTTTTGAAAAACATTTATTTGTAAAAACAAGCTTTTATCAAAGAAGTTTCTATAAAAATGTTTCAAACTTGTTAGAGTAGTGACATAGGCTCACACTCTAAGTTTTTCAAGATACTATACTTCAAAACCTAGACCTAATCCAAAAAACCAAGATTTCAGGTTTCTGGAAGTTCTGGTTTTTCAGAACTGACAGAAACCGGTCGACCGTACCGGTCGACCGGCGCACAACATTTTTTTGTGCATGTGTATCAGTCGACCGTCTCGGTCGACCGAGCACTGTGCAGTGCTCTCGGGTTATTTGGGTCGACCGGGCGGTCGACCGTAGATCCCCAACGGTCGGATTTTTGACCGTTGGCGGTCGACCGTCCCGGTCGACCGGAGGCTGTCAGATTTTCTGACAGACTCCAACAGCTCTATTTTCTGACAGATTTTCTTTTGGGATTTGATCCCAACGGATTTCTGGAGATGTTTTTGACCCCTATAAACAGGAGGTCACTTCAACATGATAGCATAACAATCAAGATCATTTTTACAAGAGATTTTTCAAAAGATTTACAAAGTTTTCAAAAGGCTTTCATTTTAGAAAAGATTTTCTCTCCAAAAGCTCTAAATTTCTAGACACCCATTTGAAGTCTTTACCTCTACTTCTCTCTAGCTTTTGCACTACACAATCTCATAATTCTTCATCTACATATTGGTTCTAGGATTGTGCAAGTGAGCGATTTTTGATCAAGTGTGATCATCTTCTTGTTGAGTGAAGTTGTAGAGGCATCGGCCTCAAGCGAGCTAGTGTGCTCCGGGTGGTGTTGCGGCATCACGAGAGATAGGACAAGTGTGTCCTTGTATTGGTGATCCAGTGGGATCTTCAATATTGAAAATCCTTCAAGTGTGAAGGCGGGGACGTAGAGCGTGGCTCGAACCTCGGAAACATATCTGCGTGTTTGCGTTTGCTCAAATTTCTCTAAACTCAACTCCTTTATTTTCTTGCATTATTAATTGCTTCATTTATTGCAAGTCTTTTATTTGAGCTAATTGTGTTAGTTAATTTTTAAATTCCGCATTTGTGCCATTTTCATATAGCCATCACCTATTCACCCCCCCTCTAGGTGATTTCACTAATGATATTGTGTTTATATAATTTCAGATATTTGATCAAGATCTTAGTCGGTGTTTAGCTTCAACAAAAGATTCGAAGTAAAGTTTTGAAGCTAGCACGTGTTGATTCAAGAGCTCGCGCCTCAAGATCGCATTAAGTAATCAAGAGGAGTCTAGCTCTTTGGATCAAGGTTTGGACCAAGTCAAGATGGAGAAGAAGATTTTCAAGAGAAGATTTTCAAGACTTAAGTCATGTTAGTAAGTGTTAAGATTTTGTGTTTTTAGATAAAATATAAAGGATAGATTAGTTGTGGATTGCTCAAGATTATTTACACACACACGCAATTTCTATAACATTTTCATAAGAAAAAGTTTAGTTTCAGTTTTGGCTTTGAGCTACAAAGAAGATATTTTTATGTTTCTTGAACAGAGTTCATCAAAAAAAGTTTACATGTTTTATATGTATATTGGATTTCATCCATATACATTGTAGAAAAACTTAGTTTGATATTTCTAGTTCATGGTTTTAAGTTTTATATTTATCAAAACTTTGTTTATAACTTATTATCAAAAATATAGATATTTCATCTTATATGTGCATTGGATCATATCCATATGCTTCAAGTGAATTTTAATATCTTATTGTTTGTATTTGAACAAGTTTTGGAGAAATTCATTTTTCATTTCAAAGTTGATTTTGAAAAATACTGTTTTTGTTTAATGCTTTAACTTCTATACCTCCAAAATAGTTCAAATTGTTTGTAATATATGTTGATTTTTGGCCACACATATTTGTATTTCAAAGCATTGATAAGAACTTATTTTTGTGAATTTTATGATATTTTATTTGAATTTATAGGGTTTCAAAAGACCAAGTTTTAATCCCTTTAAAGACCCCAGACCTGGGCTTCTGGCGGTTAACCGACCAGTCGATCGAACCAAAAGTCGGTCGATCGAGCAGTTGACCGATGTGCACAGGCAACGTGCACAAGCCTTGGCTTGAGGGCCGATCGACCGGGCGGTCGACCGATCCAGAGAGCTTGCTCTCTGGACTGGCCCCGGTTGACCGAGCGATCGATCGACCAAGAGAGCAATGCTCTCTGGTTCTGGTCTCGGTCTACCGACCAGTCGACCTATAGGTCTTTGACCTGGGTGCGGTCGACCGGGCGGTTGATCGGAACCCCCAACGGTCAAAAATACGACCGTTGGCCGGTCAATCGACAGGCCAATCTGGCCCCAATAGCTAGTTTTCTGATGTCTATAAATGAGACTTTTGGCCAGATTTTTGGGTAAGGATTTTAGGCTATTTTTTAGAGCTCTTTTCCAGAGTTTCTAAGTAAGCTTTTGGAGTTTTATTTCTGTATCCAAAAGAGAGTTTTTAATAGTCAATCTCTTGTGTTTTCAAAAGTGTTTTCTTGAGATTTTTCACTTCCACATCTATCTTATTTTTTCACAAAAGCTTGAGCCATTCATTACTATATCATTCCTAAAGGCGCTTTGTTGTGAGAGTTATTTTTGTGATCAAGAGAAGTGATCACAAGTGTTCCACCCCCTTTGTATTGAGAATTTGTAGAGGTACGGCCTCGACAAGCTAGTGTGCTTGCGTGTGTTGTTCTTGCGAGAACAAGTGAGGGACTTGTGAGTCTAAGAGTTCTAGTGTGAACTCGTTGTAGGTGTTGCGGCACTGAGTGATCTTACGGGATCATTATAGTGAAAATCCTTCATAGTGTTGAAAGCGGGGACGTAAAGCAAGTGTGCTCGAACCTAGAAACAATTCTTCCATATTTTTGATTGCTCATCTCTTTCTCTCACTTGTGTTTATATATCTTGCATGCTTACACTGTATATCTCTTTATATGCTTGATATATTTGTGCTTAATTGAATATATACTTGAGATTGTTTTCTTACACTTGTATTCAACCAAGAGAGCCATAGTGACACCTCAACTCTTAATCTAGAGGAATTTGAGGAGATAGTCCAGAGCCCTTCACCAGAAATTCGGCTATACTCTTTGGTTATACATTGTGTGTTAGCTTAATAGTTTTTAATTTGCATAAATAGTTTTCAATTCTGAATTAGTTTTGCATTTGAATAGCTTGTCACCTATTCACCCCCTCTATGTGACTTACAATTGGTATCAGAGCTTGGTGCTCTTGATTTGGGTCTAACAACCTTGAGTTATAGATCCTCATTTTAGCCAATCACTATATTTGAACACATACTCATGGATTTCATGTCACCTCCCTTGTTTGACATTCTTGACTTCCAAAATTGGAAAGTTAAGATGTCTATGTACCTTAAAGTCTTAAATATTCATGTTTATCTTGCCACCATTAAGAATTCATATTTTGTTAATGGCAAGTTTCTTGAGGCTAATGCAAAAATCATCCATGCTCTTAAGCTAACCCTAAATAATGATTATTTATCTAGGGTTTCTAACATTGAGTCGGCTTTTGTAGTATGGAACACTTTGTGCTCTCTTGTGGAACAAACGCCAAATAAAAAAGAAAGTGACTCGGATGATGAAAGTGATGCTTTCAACATGTGCTACATGGTCCAAGGGGATGACCCCTTGAGGTAAATTCTGAATTCGAGATTGATAAAGATATTGACATATCATATGATAAACTTGCTATGTTTTGTCAACAACTTCTTAAAAAAATATGAATTGTTAAGAGTGAAAAATAAAAGTTTAAAAAAATAAAAATTTTGCTTTTAAAAGAAAAAGATTCTTTTAAAAATAAATTTGACAATGTTTCAAAAGAAAATGAATCTTTGAAGAAAGAGAATGTTTCCTTGACTTCAAAATTAAATGATATTTGTGAAGGAAACTATTCATTGAAAAATAAATTATTTTGGTAGAAAAACAAAAGAAAATTGCTTTAAATGAAAATAAATCTTTGCAAAAGAAAATTGTTTTACAAGAAAAAGAAAAGATTTCTAAAAAGAAAAATAATGTTGATTCTCATTTTTGTTCATGTCTCTCTTGCTAATAATGTTGTATCCTCCTTTGATAAAAATGAGATTCATGTTTTGAAAAAGAGAATTGATTGATTGAGCTCAAATTTGAGCAATTCTGCATTTAATTATAATAGGTTGGAATCTATATTTCACAAGAAAAAAGTTCCACACATGCATGCACATACCCCCATGGCATGCACATACCCCCATGGCATACACATGCACACCATCTGAGCACTCCACATTTATATGCTAGAGTGTATAAATGTACACATTGTGACCGCAAAGGCCATCTTGAAAAATTTTGTTTTGATAGAATAAATCATTTAAATTTTGCTAATAAAATTGATTCAGATTGAAATAGAGTTCAGATTGTCTTAGTCTCAATGCGAATCCGCTGTAGCAAGGGCTCGAGCGGGTCGTGATCCTCAGGGAAGGATGCGATGAAAGCGTTTCGACTCGATTCCTCTGTATCTTCAAAAATAAGAGAGAGAGATTAGATCTTGAGATGAAAATATTGGAGAAGAGATGGTTTTGCTGATTTTCTACCACAACCCTATTGCAAATTAAAGAGCTTGATCTTCATCTTAAGATTAATATAATTCACCCTAGGTTATTACAACTATATCAAGAAAGAAATTAATACACAATTCTAACTAAGTTACATAGATCAAAAACCTAACTATGGTTCCTCCTAACATCTAGGTACAGCCTAATAGAAGACGAAATCAACTTATGCTGTCCTAGTTCTTAAGTTGAAGTCATGAAAAGGTCCTTTTATCATGTAACCTAGATTAAGAATTTTAAGTATTTTTTTTAATCTTCTAGAATTAGTTGCCTTTAAACCTAGGGTTTCTAGTGATGTTCATTAATCGGATCAAGATTTAATTGCTTCTAGGGTTGCTTCAAGAATCTCAGCAAACCACTAGGAAGATTAGTTCTTCATCATCATTTTTTTGCTTTTTCAATTATTTAATTTTTTGGTTTTTATCTAATGAGAAAGACTGCAAAAATAAAGAAAAAACGAAAACAAGAAGAGATCGAAGATTAAAACACGAGAGATTGCAAAAGAAATAAAATAATTGCAGAAATTTAACAGAGAACAAAAGAGTGACCTTTATTGATGGATCTCCGGTTACACAATTGTCTCCTTCTTCTTCACAAAGAACTTGAAATAAAAATTACAACTTTGAATAAAAATGGCTAAAGTAAACCCTAATCGTCTCTGCATGCCCCTCCCTGTTGCGACTGCACTGATATTTATAGTGCAGAATGTAGAGGAGTCCCGGATAGAGTTACCAACGAAATTTGGTAACCAGATCTATCCAGATTGCCGCGGTTTCTCTGGATTTGCCGCGGGTCCGCGGCAGTCCTGGCACTGTTGGCCACGCGCTTTGGCGCGTGGCCTCTTCTGATCCGTCCCTCTGGGCGCCTCCTTCTAGAATTGTGATCCTGGCCTTTTAATCTGGATTTTCGAGATAACTTGGTAATCAAGTTACTCTTAATCCAGATTTCTTCAAATCCTCTCTCCACGAAATTCCTCTTTATCTTGGCTTTTTATCCTTATCCCGCAGGTGTTTAGGGTTTGATAGAAGTCTATCCAACCCTAATTTCTGATATTTGCAACTTTTAGCCCTTGTATTTGCATTTGAATCTTTGTATTTGCGCTTCTTCACCTGGGCTTCAAACATGGGCTTGGATCTGGGCTTTTGGGCTCTTTTAGCTTCATTCTTTATTAAATTGATAATTTGAGGCCTGCACATATTAAATAAAGAAATATTAATAATTGTGCATTATAATATGAATAAATGTGCAAATGCGATGGTATATATGATGTCAATTATGCATTTTTCACTACCTATCACACCCCCACACTTATCTTTTTGCTCGTCCTCGAGTAAAAATCAAAAAGAAAGAGAAAAATTTAACCTAGCTAACTCACTTTCGTAGGAATCACGGTTGCACTTAGCATGTGCAACAAGCCGTTAAACCCCTAGGTTACCCTAGAGGACGAGTGTTGTCTCGTGAAGGTTTTCAGCGGATTACACCCACAAAATCCATAAAAAGGAAAATATTTGAATTATATTTGAAGAGACTAAGTAGTCTATAAGTTTTAGGATTATCATTTTTATTCATTCTTCAAACCTGGTCTTTATAAAGTTAATTGTTATTCATTTTAGGTAAGGATTAAAATTGAATTTCTAATATAGTCTTTTTCGTTACCAAAAGTCATACGCACCCTTGTGAATCTAGGAATTCCTTAACTTGGACTCTCATGCCTCATTATTATTTTTATAACATCATCTAATTTTCTTTCGTGTAAGTATCAAGGCTTCTTGAGGCCCTCATACCTAACTAATTGACTATTAGATGTGTTAATATATATATATATATATATTTTTTTTTGGCATGTATAACTCATCTAATTTTCTTTCGTATAAGTATCAAGGCTTCTTGAGGCCCTCATACCTAACTAATTGATTATTAGATGTGTTAATACATATATTATATTTCTTAGTTTTCTTAGGCTTTCTAATCCACCCATGTAGCGAACTTAAAGTCGGTGGCTCCCAAACCGGTTGGCTTTAGGGCACCAGGTGAGAAAACACCCCGCGGACTCAAATTCGAGTGAACTAGGCCCCAAAACTAAGGACTTTATTTTATTTACTCACCTTTAGGCATGAATACTTATGCTTCTTGAGGCACATGTATCAGCTTAATTGGTGATTAATTTTTTTTTTTATGAGGCACAAGGTCTTTGTCTTAGAATCCTAGATATGCATTTGGTATGCACATTTCATTAAGGTAAAAATCAAGACTAATTATTTATTCAATTTCTCTCCTATACCTAAAAATTAAACAATTTATTTATCTTGACCAAGTTTTTAGAAATCCTAATCATGATTTTCCTAATCCTTAAAACTAACTTAGATTTCTTTCAAAAAATAAGTCAAAGTATTTCCTTTTTATAACATTTTTTTTTTTTTAAATTTTTTTTTTTGTATAACATTTTTTTTTTTAAATTTTTTTTTTAAATATATTACATACCCTTCCCCCACACTTGTTTCATGCATTGTCCCTAATGTATGAATGAAATGTATGGAATGCATGAATTGGCAGAAAGATATAATCACCGATACAGTGGGTCAAAAAGACCCATCGCCGCATTAGCTTCCGGCACAGACTCCAAAAAGATTTTAAGACGTTGACCATTTACCTTGAATGAATTGCCATTTTTGGGATCGTAGATCTCTATGGCTCCGTGTGGAAACACCGTCTTAACAATGAATGGTCCTGTCCATCTTGACTTCAATTTGCCGGGAAAGAGATGAAGTCTAGAGTTGTAAAGTAAAACTTTTTGTCCTTGGACAAAAGTTTTTCTCGTGATGAATTTATCGTGAAAAACCTTAACTCTATCCTTCGCAATCTTCGCATTCTCGTATGCATCATTCCTCAACTCCTCTAGTTCAGAAATTTGTAATCTCCGAAACTCACCGGCTCTATCTAAATCAAAATTTAGCTGCTTAATTGCCCATAGGGCCCGGTGCTCTAGCTCGACAGGAAGGTGGCAAGCCTTTCCAAAGACTAGTCTATAGGGAGACATTCCTAGAATCGTCTTGTAGGCAGTCCTATATGCCCATAGGGCATCCACCAGTTTGATGGACCAGTCCTTCCTATTCTGATTCACAGTCTTCTCCAAAATGAGCTTGACTTGTCTATTAGAAACTTCTACCTGCCCGCTAGTTTGAGGATGGTAGGGCGTAGACAACTTGTGAGTAATGGCATATTTTCGCATAAGAGCTTCAAAAGTTCTATTGCAAAAATGTGTGCCATTGTCGCTAATGATGGCTCGAGGGATTCCAAAGCGTGAGATGATATTATCTTTCAAGAATTTGACAACAACTTTGTTGTCATTTGTCTTGCAAGGGACAGCTTCTACCCACTTCGACACATAGTCTACGGCCAACAAGATGTATTGGTGCCCAAACGAATTAGGGAAGGGTCCCATAAAATCAATGCCCCATACGTCGAAAAGTTCTACTTCTAGAATGGGATTTAGGGGCATCATATTTCGTTTGGAAATTCTTCCTATCATTTGACATCTTGTGCAAGTCTTGCAATACTCAAATGCATCTCTAAACACAGTTGGCCAATAAAAGCCACTTTGCAGAATTTTCTCGGCAGTTTTGCGGGGACCAAAATGTCCACCGCAAGCGAACTCATGACAAAAAGCTAGCACGCTTCTAGTCTCCTCGTCGGGGACACATCTCCTAATGATTTGGTCGCTACAATATTTGAAAAGATAAGGATCTTCCCACATGTAATACCGAACTTGAGACAAGAATCGGTATCTATCCTGTTTGGACCAACTAGGTGGTGTTTGGTTTGTGACTAAGTAATTTACTATGTCAGCAAACCAAGGTTCCTTAGAGATGGCTAGAAGTTGCTCATCGGGAAAATTGTCATTGATGGGCAGCTCGACAGAAGGTGCGTTGGGCACACGAGAGAGATGGTCAGCTACGACATTTTCGACACCTTTTTTATCTCGAATTTCGAGATCAAATTCTTGAAGTAGAAGGATCCAACGAATGAGTCGGGCCTTCGCATCTTTCTTAAGCATAAGGTATCGCAGAGCAGAATGGTCAGTGAAGATCGTGGTCTTAGTCCCAAGTAGGTATGGAGAATTTCTCCAAAGCGAACACTACTGCCAAGAATTCCTTCTCGGTGGTAGTATAGTTCATTTGGGCCTCATTAAGCGTCCTACTCGAATAGTAGATCACGTGCTGCTTATTGTCCTTACGCTGTCCTAAGACAGCACCTATCGCAAAATCAGAAGCGTCACACATGATCTCAAAAGGCTTGGACCAGTCCGGAGGTGAGATGATAGGGGCAGATATAAGTTCCACTTTCAATTTCTCCCAAGCACTATGGCACCTATCATCAAAATGAAGGACACGTCCTTAGCTAGAAGGTTTGTAAGGGGTCTAGCAATTTTGCTAAAGTCCTTAATGAACCTACGATAAAAACCGGCGTGTCCTAAAAAGGATCGAATGTCCTTCACGCATCGAGGAAGTGGAAGTTTCGCAATGATTTCCACTTTGGCCTTGTCTACCTTAATCCCTTCCCTAGATATCTCATGACCTAGGACAATCCCTTGTTGCACCATGAAGTGACACTTTTCCCAATTGAGGGTCAAGTTCTTCTCGGTGCACCTACTCAGCACTAGCTCCAAATGATGGAGACACTGGTCAAATGAATTTCCATAGACTGAGAAGTCGTCCATGAAAATCTCTAGGAAACGCTCGACCATATCAGAAAACAAGCTTAACATACAACGTTGGAATGTGGCGGGGGCATTGCATAGGCCGAAAGGCATTCGACGGTAAGCAAATGTCCCAAATGGACACGTGAACGTTGTTTTCTCTTGATCCTCGGGGCTATAGGGATTTGGTTATACCCTGAATACCCATCCAAAAAGCAGTAATACTCATGACCTGCTAATCTTTCCAATATTTGATCGATGAAAGGGAGGGGAAAATGATCTTTCCTAGTGGCTGCATTCAACTTACGGTAGTCTATGCATACTCTCACCTTGGTAGGCAATCGTGTTTGCACTAACTCATGTTTGTCGTTCTCTACCACTGTAAAGCTAAACTTCTTAGGGACCACGTGCATTGGGCTAACCCATTCGCTATCGGAAATGGGATAAATGATCCCATTATCTAACAGTTTTACTATCTCGGCTTGTACAGCCTCCTGCATAAGTGGGTTTAGCCTACGCTGTGGATCCCTTTTCGGTCTAGTCCCTTCCTCAAGATGGATACGATGCTGGACTATCGTAGGGCTCAGTCCCTTAATATCTGCCATAGTCCAGCCAATGGCTTCCCTATGTCTCCTAAGGGTTGCCAGCAGGTCCTCCTCTTGCCTATTGGTCAAATTAGATGCAACTATGACCGGTAACGTCTCTTGTTCACCTAGGTAGGCGTACTTAAGATGTTTGGGCAGGGCTTTTAACTCCAAAGAAGGGGTTGGCTCAATGGGTGGAGGTGTTAAGCTAGAGTCTCCCCTCTCTATAGAACTCAGATTTGATTCCCATTCGATCTCATCAAGGCTAATATCACTTGTTTCTAACTCTTCCTCTTCCTCTTCCTCAATTATGATCTCATCATTATGCTCACTCGTCATATTTTCAATGTAGTTAACCTCAAAGGGTTGGTCGGTCACATCGTAGGGATGCTTACCTAGGTTGAAAACATTGACTTCCTTGGTCATATCCCCAAAAGTTAATCTCATGGATCCGTTTCTACAATTGATTATTGCATTTGCAGTAGCTAGGAACGGTCTTCCTAAGATGACGGGAGTTTGGGACCTAGGATTAGACACAGGTTGTGTCTCTAAGACAATAAAATCGACCGGGTAAATGAAATCTCCTACCCTTATGAGAACATCATTGATCTCTCCCTTAGGAACTTTGATAGAGCGGTCAGCCAACTGAATAGTAACTTGGGTTGGGTTCAGTTCACCTAATCCAAGTTGTTGGTACACGGAGAAAGGGAGCAAATTGATGCTAGCTCCCAAATCGAGGAGTGCTCGATTGATTTCGGCTCGACCTATGGTGCAAGAGATGGTGGGGCAACCTGGGTCCTTATACTTGATAGGGATCTGGTTGGACAATAGCTCACTAATGTTAGTGGCTAGAAAAACCTTCTTAGGCACATTAGTCTTTCTGTTCTTGGTGCACATGTCCTTAATGAATTTGGCATAACTAGGGACCTGTTGGATTGCATCAAGAAGTGGAATGTTGAGCCTAACTTGATTGAACACCTCTAATAATTTCTCCATGTGTGCATTGTTGTTGCTTCTAAGCCTATTTGGAAATGGAGCTATAGGCTGGTGCAACTGATCTGCTGACTTTTCAGCTTCAGTTTCCTTGGGACTGGATGGAGAAGGAGTGGAGCTAGATGGAATGGAAGTGGAGCTAGATGGAATGGATGGCATGGATGGATCCGATGGCATGGATACTTGATTATCAACTTGTTTCCCCGATCTGAGTGTATGGACCATATGACACTGATTTGGGTCTTGAGCCTCATTGGCTGGCCTAGGATTCCTAGGGTTAGGCAATGGTTGACTCGGTAGGGTACCCCTTTGTCTCTCTTGCTGGTTCAATTGGAGCTCTATCCTACTTAGGACTTGAGCCAGCGTGTCTTGGCTTTTCACTAGGGTATCCACCTTTCTTTCCAAATTTGAAAGTCTTGTCTCCATTTGTGAATTTTGGAAAGACGGTGGAGGATTTTGACTAGGGAAATTTTGTTGATAGGGCGGATTTTGGAAGTTGTTGGAGAATTTGGGCCTCACTTGATCATTGTTGCTTGGGCCCCATGAAAAATTGGGATGGTTTCTCCAACCGGGATTGTAGGTGGGTGCATAAGGATTGTTGACGGGCCTTGTGAAGGCCGCACTCGTATGTTCGGGCAAGCTTTGATGCGCGATGAAAACAGGACATTCCTCGAACACATGGTTCATATCTTGACAATAAGTACAGCCCGCCGAAGATGTTGGGCTGACTTGGTTCACAGAGACTGGCTCTTTCGTTTCAAGAGCCTCTAATCTACGCATAACAGCAGCTAACTTAGCATCGGTTGCTACGTTGGCCTCAATGGAATGGATACCTCCTTTAGAAGAAGTAGGGTCATTAGTCCTAGATTTTTCAGGAGTAGGGTCCCATTGGATGGATTTTTCAGCTAATTCCTCAAACAATGTCCATCCTTCATCTTCATTCTTTTGCAGAAATCCTCCTTGACACATGGATTCTAACAGTGTTTTAGTAGAATAATCTAATCCATCATAGAGAACTTGGCAAAGTCGCCATTTCTCTATCCCATGGTGAGGACATTGGGCAAGGAGATCCTTAAAACGCTCGAAGTATTTCCAAAAAGGTTCATTGGCTGTTTGCTTAAACTGGAGGATATTCTTCCTAATCAGTGCAGTCTTGTGAACGGGAAAAAATTTCTTTAAGAAGGCCTTAATGAAATTATCCCAAGAAGATATAGAACCGGCCTCTAGACTGTAGAGCCATTTCTTTGCTAAATCCTTCAAAGCAAAGGGGATAAACCTAAGTTTGATAGCATCGTCTCCTAACTTAGGCATATTCATCATTTGACATACTTCTTCAAATTCCCTTATGAAGAAGTATGCATCCTCAGATTCAAGTCCATGAAATTTGGGCAGAGTGTTGATGTATTGTGGCTTGAGTTCATATGGGTCAACACTTTCGATAGTGAGCTGGATGCAAGAAGGAAGAGAGGTTCTAATAGGATAGAACCTATCTTGGAGTGACTGTTGTTGTGCCATGTGTGAGTCGGGCTTGAGCTCGGGTGGTGAACTAGTTCTAGTTAGCCTGGATGTGAGTGGGTCTCTCGACCAAGCGGTCATGCACAATCAGCAAACAAGTTCACCCAATCAATCAAAAAGAAAAAGAAAAACAAACAAAAATCCTATTCTAGGGTTATCCTTGACCTAGACGACTCCTAACTTTAGACTGTCCTTAGGAGGTCTATTGTCGACGTCAACCACGAGCTAATCGGCCAGTTCAGGGCAAGACCGGTGGGAGGTTTTCCGTCAGAGACGTTCCTTAATTAAATAACCACCGTTCTTCGGGCTTTCGGCCCTCAATCCCTTCGCTAGACACCGATTTGGCAAGGGTTAATTTCGAACAACTTTCCTTCTTCGGTCAATCTCCTATTGAGTCCGAGTTACCTTAGGGCCAACGTCTAGTCAAGTTTTAATTAGGGTTAGGGTTGTGAGTGTGACTGGTATGATTTATGGGCCAAGGAAGGGTGATGAAATCCCCACCTTATCTTTGTTATGGGTTATGCCCTTAAAATGGATTAGTGTACGTGTAAAGCGGTAGAAAAGTAATCACTCAAGAAAGCGGTAAACAAACAAGAGTGCTTCCTAATCTATATGCTATGCAAACGTACCTTGTCGCCAGCACTCTTCAACAGAATAAAAGAATTAAAATAGACACGTGCCCTAAAATGCAAGAGTCTAAAAATATTTTTTTATTTTTTTCAACAAATAGGTTAATGTTAATTATTAACAGTTGCAGAGTGATCACAGAGAGGAAATAACACAGCAGAAAATATTTTTTTGCACTGCAGAGCAACCTGCAGAAAAATGAATTAGTAGTGAGCTACAATTGCCGCGGATTCGCGGCTTTTGCCGTGGATTCGCGGCAAACTTGTAGGTCCAAGTGCTCTGCCTTCGAGGGCAGAGGCACTGGATAGCAATATGTGTCTTCTGCTGCTCTGTTTCTGCTTTCTGTTCTCTGTACCTGCAACAGAAAAGAACGAATGATTAGAACAAAGAAATCGTGCCGTTCCTTCCCCGGCAACGGCGCCAAAATTTGATTCAGATTGAAATAGAGTTCAGATTGTCTTAGTCTCAATGCGAATCCGCTGTAGCAAGGGCTCGAGCGGGTCGTGATCCTCAGGGAAGGATGCGATGAAAGCGTTTCGACTCGATTCCTCTGTATCTTCAAAAATAAGAGAGAGAGAGATTAGATCTTGAGATGAAATATTGGAGAAGAGATGGTTTTGCTGATTTTCTACCACAACCCTATTGCAAATTAAAGAGCTTGATCTTCATCTTAAGATTAATATAATTCACCCTAGGTTATTACAACTATATCAAGAAAGAAAATTAATACACAATTCTAACTAAGTTACATAGATCAAAACCTAACTATGGTTCCTCCTAACATCTAGGTACAGCCTAATAGAAGACGAAATCAACTTATGCTGTCCTAGTTCTTAAGTTGAAGTCATGAAAAGGTCCTTTTATCATGTAACCTAGATTAAGAATTTTAAGTATTTTTTTTAATCTTCTAGAATTAGTTGCCTTTAAACCTAGGGTTTCTAGTGATGTTCATTAATCGGATCAAGATTTAATTGCTTCTAGGGTTGCTTCAAGAATCTCAGCAAACCACTAGGAAGATTAGTTCTTCATCATCATTTTTTTGCTTTTTCAATTATTTATTTTTTTGGTTTTTATCTAATGAGAAAGACTGCAAAAATAAAGAAAAAACGAAAACAAGAAGAGATCAAAGATTAAAACACGAGAGATTGCAAAAGAAATAAAATAATTGCAGAAATTTAACAGAGAACAAAAGAGTGACCTTTATTGATGGATCTCCGGTTACACAATTGTCTCCTTCTTCTTCACAAAGAACTTGAAATAAAAATTACAACTTTGAATAAAAATGGCTAAAGTAAACCCTAATCGTCTCTGCATGCCCCTCCTGTTGCGACTGCACTGATATTTATAGTGCAGAATGTAGAGGAGTCCCGGATAGAGTTACCAACGAAATTTGGTAACCAGATCTATCCAGATTGCCGCGGTTTCTCTGGATTTGCCGCGGGTCCGCGGCAGTCCTGGCACTGTTGGCCACGCGCTTTGGCGCGTGGCCTCTTCTGATCCGTCCCTCTGGGCGCCTCCTTCTAGAATTGTGATCCTGGCCTTTTAATCTGGATTTTCGAGATAACTTGGTAATCAAGTTACTCTTAATCCAGATTTCTTCAAATCCTCTCTCCACGAAATTCCTCTTTATCTTGGCTTTTTATCCTTATCCCGCAGGTGTTTAGGGTTTGATAGAAGTCTATCCAACCCTAATTTCTGATATTTGCAACTTTTAGCCCTTGTATTTGCATTTTGAATCTTTGTATTTGCGCTTCTTCACCTGGGCTTCAAACATGGGCTTGGATCTGGGCTTTTGGGCTCTTTTAGCTTCATTCTTTATTAAATTGATAATTTGAGGCCTGCACATATTAAATAAAGAAATATTAATAATTGTGCATTATAATATGAATAAATGTGCAAATGCGATGGTATATATGATGTCAATTATGCATTTTTCACTACCTATCAAAAATGTTTGGGTTCCTTATAATACTAACCCGCATAGACCTGAAAAGAAAATATGGGTACCAAAATTCTCACATCTTATGTTTGATGTAGGTGTGAGCTCTCACAAAACGTGACAGGTTTGATACTTTGGTGGTGGATGCACTTGGAGCTTGATGGACATACCCAATTGATGCATCACTATCAAGGAAGCATGGTGGAAGGACCACCTTAGTTTGGAGACTTAGAGAATAGTTTATGTGGTTTGGTAACTATCTCTAAATTTCTATTTTAGTTTACATGCTTTTACATTGATGATTTTTTAACATGTTTTGTTTTAGTGCTCATTATGTTAAATGCAATGTTAATTAGACATGTGATATACATAGATAGTTTTTGAGATACACCCATATTCATATGGATTTATATTTTGTGTTCTCTCCATTGTTTAACTACTACGTATATACTAGTTCTAAAACACGTTTATTTAGCCTAATGATCATGTTTGTTTTATACTTCATATGGTGATTACTTGTTTAGATATAGTTTTCATTAAAACTTGTGTTTATACTTGTACAAGTAATGAGTTACACTTGATTATTATGTGTTTGTACTTCATTGCTCATTTTTACTCATTATATATACTTGTATAACCTAGTTTTGATGATTTTTGCATTTATATTTGTTTTTTCTATTCTTGTACATGTTTAGCTTCATGTATATGTTATTTTTGTCTAAAAGTAATAGATATACATGTATATTCTTGAGTCACTTGCCTTCATGTAAAATTCTATTATGAACTCGTTTATGTTTGGGATATGTATGTATACTTTTTGTTTCAACAAAACATACATATACCTTGAAGCTTGTTTAGTTTTGATGAAAATTTTAGTTTTGAAGATTTTCATATTTTTTGATAAAAGAATTTCACGTTTGTTTTGAGGCTTATTATATATTTTCATGAATATACTATTCACATGATTCTTGTACACTCAAAATTTTTTGTTTACTCATGACTTTGGTTTCAAGAGCACATTTTTAAGCTTTATAAATTTTGAGTGACATTTTTTGTGTAATATACATATTTCATGGATATATATTTGTTTTTATTTCTTACTTGAAGGATTTCGTACTAGTTTTCAAAATTATCATAAAATTAGTTCGTTATTCTTCAATATGATAGTGTTTTTCTAACTGTGCTAAAAATATCTTCAATTCATATTTTCAAAAACCCCTACCATCAAAGGGCGGTTGGTTGGGTGACCATGCCCTGTGTACCTTATTGAACATCTTTTTATCATGTGAATGATAATGGTGGATTGATATGAGTTATACACATGATCTTCATGTTATTTCACTTTGGTATACTTATACTTGTTTTTTATATGTGTATGTTTCAAAATCTCAAGTGATATTTTCATTTTCATACATATATATGATTTAGATTGTGCTTGTTTTACAATGTCTTTATATTTTTTTTAAAGCACAATATATTTATGCTAAGCTTGACTTTATCCTAAATGATAATTAGTATCTTTACAAACTTATGCATTGATTTTAATTGGTATTTTTGGTATCAATATGTCCTTCATGTTTCACCTTCAATTGGTATCACAAAATCTAGTATTGGTATCTTAAAAATTTTGTTTGTATACAAGTGGTGCCAACATTTATTTTGTCAACTACAATATGATTTTATGATATCATAACTCATTTTGTTGACATCAAGAAATTTCAAAATTTAAAATTGTTTTCAAAATTTTGTTTGATATGCATTGCCTATATGCAAGGGGAGCTTAACATCTCCTCTATATATAGATTCATGTTGAGTGTATCTTACATATTGAGGAGCTAGACCTCTCTTCTTTAAGTGGTACGCGTGTGTAAGGGAGCTTAACATCTTCATTTATATATTGTATATTATGCTTATGTGGGTTAGGGTTTAGTCATCTCTTCTCCATGTAATGCATGTATGCAGGGGGAGCTAACTTAACGTCATGTATATCGCATATACATCTTTATTGTTTGTTTGTCTTCACCCCTTTGTTATTGAATTGACAAATAAGAGGAGAAGAATTTAGAGAGTTTATATATGCATGCTATGTGTTTATGTTTATGCATATATATTTGTTTGTTTAAGTGCTTTTATTGAATATGTTTATTGTTTATTGTTATGTATTGAGTTAAGAGGAAGCTTCTATGAAGCTTATCTTTAATCCATACATATATAACCCATGAGTTTTGTCATCATCAAAAGAGGTAGATTGTTGGCTCAAAGGCCCATCACTCTAGCTTTGATGATGATTAACTCATGTAGTTATAGTACTAATGATCTTGTGTTTATATAGTTTCAGATATTTGATCAAGATCTTAGTCGGTGTTTAGCGTCAACAAAAGATTCAAAGTCAATTTTTGGAGCTAGCACGTGTTGATTCAAGAGCTCGCGCCTCAAGATCGCATCAAGTACTCAAGAGGAGTCTAGCTCTTTGGATCAAGATTTGAACCAAGTCAAGATGGAGAAGAAAATTTTCAAGAGAAGATTTTCATGACTTGAGTCATGTAGTAAGTGTTAAGATTTTGTGTTTTTAGATAAAATGTAAAGGATAGATTAGTTGCGGATTGCTCAAGATTATATACACACACACACAAAATTTCTATAGCATTTTCATAAGAACAATTTTTAGTTTCGGTTTTGGCTTTGAGTTTCAAAGAAAATATTTTTATGTTTCATGAATAGAGTTCATCAAAACAAGTTTACATGTTTTATATGTATATTGGATTTCATCCATATACATTGTTGGTTCAAATGTTTAAAAAAAACTTAGTTTGATGTTTCTAGTTCATGATTTTAAATTTTGTATTTATCAAATTTTGTTTAGAGCTTATTATCAAAAACATAGATATTTTATCTTATAGGTGTATTGGATCATATCCATAGACACTATGCTTCAAATGAGTATTAATATCTTTTTTTTGTATTTGAACAAGTTTTGAAAAAAATCTATTTTTCATTTCAAAGTTGATTTTAAAAAATACAGTATTTGTTTAAAGCTTTAACTTCTATACCTCAAAAATAATTCAAATTATTTATAATATGTGTTGATTTTTGATCACACGTATTTGTATTTCAAAGTATTGATAAGAACTTATTTTTATTTATTTTTATGGTATTTTATTAGAATTTATAGGGTTTCAAAAGACCAAGTTTTAATCCTTCGACCGACCGGTCGACCGAACTAGAAGTCGGTCGACCGAGCGGTCGACCGATGTGCACAGGAAACGTGCACAAGCCTTAGCTTGAGGGTCGGTCGACCGGGTGGTCGACCGATCCAGAGAGCTTGCTCTCTAGATCTGGCCCTGGTCGACCGGGTGGTCGACTGACCAGGAAGCAATGCTCTCTGGTCTGGCCTCGGTCAACCGACTGGTCGACCGATAGGTCTTTAACCCGGGTGCGATCGACCGGGCGATCGACCGGCAACCCCAACTTTCATAAGTATGACCGTTGGCCGATTGACCGGCCGGTCGACCGACAGGCCAATCTGGCCCCAATGGCTAGTTTTCTCATGCCTCTATAAATGGGACTTTTGGCCAGATTTTTGGTAAGATTTTTCGGCTGTTTTCTAGAGTTTCTGCATAAATAGTTTTTAATTCTGCATTAGTTTTGCATTTGATGAGTTTGTCACCTATTCACCCCCTCTAAGTGGCTTACAAATATAAGGAAATCTCCTAGATCACAAATGCTCAACAAATACAATCCTATAATCTGGAGTAGAGAATGAAAGCTCAAGATTATGAGAGTGACAAAACTTATAATGGTTTTAAATGGAAGTACAAAGTAAAGGGAGAATTGGATTTTTAGGCTCTAAACTTGAAAATATTGTATAATTGTATATCTTCTGTATTTCGGGTTTTCTACAGTGCCACTATTTATAGGGAAACAAAAATAGATATTTAAATCCCGAAATAAGAGATAATCCATAATAGTCCAAAACAAAATATAGTCGTTAAAGGCAAAATATGTGCATTTGCACAGTTGCTGGTCGATCGGGCGGTCAACCGCCAACGGCTAGAAAAAAAGCAGTTGGGGTTTTCGGTCGACCGCTCGGTCGACTAAGCTCAAACAGAAAGCTCTGCAGCTTAGTCGGTCGACCGAGGTCGACAAAATAGAGAGTCTTGCAAGGATCTGTGTCGATCGGTCGATCGATATATATACATAACTTGGTATGTGCACAAGCCTATGTATATCCGGTTGATCGGGCGGTCGACCGATAGAGCAAGCTCAACAACTCTGCAGGCGATCAACCGGGCTGTCGACTGGCTCAGCTCAATTTTGAAAACATGTTGAAATTTAAAAACTATTTGATAAATCTTTTAAGTATACTCTGTTAAAACTTGCAAAAATGGGTTTATACAGATTCTTTTGACGAGGTCTATGTGATCAAAAATCAACATGACATATAAACTCTTGAAATCCCATTTTACAGTAACAAAGCCACTTTTGAAATAAATCTTTTAAAAATCGATTTTCTCAAAAATGAATTCTATACAAGGAAATTCAAAACTAAAATTCTTATGATCTATTGTAACAAGTCTTAAATTTTTTTTTTTTTTTTTGTGTATCTATGAGCCTTCCAAACTCTAAACAAGATTTTGACAAAACTAAATCTTACAATATAGAATACGTTTATTCTTGAGACGCTTTGATGCATCCAAACTTGATTCTCGAGCTTGACTCGTTCTTGAGTATATTGTGCATTCTTCGCGCTTGAGCTCTTGAATAAACTTGTGTTAGCTTCAAGCTTGATTTTAATTTTTTGTTGAAACTAAGTAATCATACTACGATCTTGTTAAACCTGTAACTTTGAACACTTAAAAAGATCATTAATAAAATAATAATTACATGAGATAATCATCATCAAATCTAGAGAGATGGACCTGTGGGTCAACAGTTTGATGAACAAATCAATTTGGTGCATCACTATCAAAGAGTTAAGGTGGGAAGACCACCTTGGTTTGGAGAAATAGGTTAGTTTTATTCGGATCAGTAACTACTCTATCCTCCATTTTAGTTTAAATTTCCTTTGATTTGTTTATAAGCGTATGTTGTTTGTTTAGAATATTTATATGATTTGATTTAAATATTTTATAAGTATAAATCAAGAAAACAGTTAAGCGCCTCAACTCTTAATTAAGAGAAATTTTGAGGAGAATTTCAGAACACTTCACGGGTTATACGACTTCATTTCTTGATTTAACTTAGCATTGATTGATTATTTATAAGCATGTTTTGTTGATATAATATCTTGACTAAAATGACAAAATATTGTTTGATTTCATGAACATGCAAGTTTTGTGAAAACTTTGTGACAATGATCTTTTAGATACACTTGATTATCATGCTATACATGTTTTATTTCATTTGTGTACTCAATTCATATTTGATTATACTTGTATGTTTTAGTTTTGATAATTCTTGCATGTTACATGATATATCATGTTAGTGAAAAAGAATTTTCTTGATTTGCTTTTCATGTTATTACATTCATGACATGTGACATAATTTGATAAATAATTCTATTTTCATGAATGTGTTATTCACATAACTATGCTCACTCACCCTTTTTGGTTTACTAATGATTTCATATTCATGAGCATGTATATGCTATATAGATTTTGAGTGATAATTCTTGTGTAACATACACTTTCATGAGATATGTATATGATTTGTTTCGTATTGGTATAGTTTGAACAAATTTCAAATTGTTTTCAAATCAGGACATTTAATGCCTTTCGCTTGGTAGTATTTTCAAATTAATTTCAAATCATTTTCTAATGATATTCATTTTGAAAATATCTACCCTTAGTGGATGGTTGGTTGGGTGATCATACCTTGTATGACTTAGTTGATAATTTCTTATAAATGTGCATGTTAGGTTGGTGATAAAAATGAGTTATACACATGATTCACATGATATTTGATTTTTGTATACTCTTTATTATTTTCTATATATGTGTGCTCTAAATTATAATTGGTATTTCAGTTGTTATACACACACACACACATATATGATTTGATTGATTGTGCATATTTATACTAGTTCATTCATGTTTTTAGCACAATTGATTTCATGATAAGCTTGATTTTACTTCAATATAGATATTGGTGTCTTTTTAATAAGCTTATGCATTCGTTTTGTTGGTATTTCAAAAAGAGGAAAAATTTATTTGATTATTGACTTTAATTACCTTCTTTTTGATAAAAAGAGAGAAAATTTTAACAATTTGCCAAAAAAATTACTTGGTATCTATATTTCAAAAAAGTTTTAGAATTTCAATTGGTATCAATTATTGCAATTGGTATATATTTTTTTGGTTAATTTGTATCTTTGTTTAAATTTGTTTCAAATTTTTTCCTGATAAGTTTTTAGTTAGTATCAAAATGCTCAAATTTTCAATGTTTGATTCAACTAGTATCCAATGTTTAAAATTTTTTAATTTCAATTAGTATTTATATCCCAAATTATTCCGTTTTATTTAAAATCACAAGTGGTATCTACACTCCAAACTTAAAAATTATTTCGATTTTTGGTTTTTCAAAATTTTTTTTTAATGTATTGTCTATATGCAAGGGGAGCTTAACTTCTCATCTATATATAGATTTATTATGAGTATATTATATGAAGAAGAGCTTGAACCATTTCTCTATATGATACATGTGTGTAGAGGGAGCTTAACATCTCCGTCTATATATTGTATATTTATACTAATATGTTTAGGACTTAGTCATTCCTTTTTCATGTAATACATGTATGCAGGGGAGTTAACTTAACGTCTCTCCTCATTATGAATTTATATCGTATTTAAATTTATTTTGTTTTTTTACCCTTTTATTGATGAAGTAACAAAAAAGAAAGAGAAATTTAGAGTTTATATATGCATGCTATTTTATATTTTGATGCATATATGTTTTGATATCTTGTTTATTTGATAATATGAGAGAATTTATATGCATATTTATTCTCTTGTTTATGCATATTTATTTGTGTTTGAAGTTTTATTGAATATCTTTATATGTTTATGTTTATGTATGTGTTGAGTGGGGCTTTTATATACCTCTTCTATAATCCATGCATATATAACTTCATAGTTTTGCCATCATCAAAAGGGGGAGATTGTTGACCCAATGTCCCATCACTCTAGTTTTAATTATAATTAACTCATGTAGTTGTAGTACTGATGATCTTGTGATATTTAAGTTTACATGTTTAAACAAAATCTTAATTTGGTGTTTAACTTCATTAATATACTCAAAGTCAAGGTTTGAAGCTAATTAATGTTGACTAAAGAGTTTAAGCATAAAAATCGCATTTAGCACTCAAGAAGGAGTTAAGCTCAAAAAAATCAAGTTTATATCAAGGCAAAATAAGGAAGAAGATCAAGAAAAAGAAGACTTGAAATTTGTAAAAGAGTTTGTAAATGTTTTTAAAAGATTTATGAAGTTTAGAATAGATTTGATTGCTCAAGTTTATACACACACAAAAGTTTTCTATATTAATTTTCATTGGGTATAGAATTGTGGTTTAGTTTTCAAGAGTTTATTTTAGAAACGAAATGAGCTTTATATAATTTATATCTCAAAATGAGTTTTATAGTTTGTAATATGTCTTAATTATAGTTTGTCAAAGAAATGAATTTGTCCAACACATTTGTGCTTCAATAGAGTTTGAGAAACTTGTTTTTTTTC